>VCJL01001977.1:328-18227 GCA_024139405.1 Backusella mclennaniae | reverse complement strand
TTTTTTTTTTTTTTTTTACTGTACCAATACCAATACTTTCATGGTTGCCAATTGATTCAAGCTTCTGGGAGGATAACTCTTCATCAGATAAACCAAGGATATCAATATCGCCGTCTAAAGTATTATCGTCGTTAATTCCAAAATATTTTTCTTCCTTATTTGAATTACCAAGGAGATCACTTTGATAATTATCAGTAAGATCGATGTTGGAGCAAGAGCTTTCACTCATACTTCAAATTAGGATATAAGTTTATTCACAAGATATATATTAATAGAAACACGAGAAAGAAAGAGATTATATACTAAAATGTAATAGCAATAATAATAAAGATCTATATATGTATTAATATTATCATTTACTAAGCCCTGGACATGAGCATACATTTTCTATTTTATTGTGGCTAAAACCAAACTTTAAAATAGATCAAAAGCCCACAATTTGGAAATTTGTAACACATATGGTAGAATTCTACTATTATGCCTAAACCAATACCTTGAAATATCCTACAAGCCTCTATATCGTCCTATAAGCCACTTTGGAGCGCGCCGTTGGAGCACGCGTAGTATTACCCAAGAACAACCACCTTGTTCCTCTTTCCTCACCTACAAAGGTAGAGTTCCCAAGCCTACCCCCGTTATTTCATCTAACAAATAAAAAGCAAAAGTATTTTTTGGCTATTTTTTTAATGAGTATACAAACATTGGAATACCATTAATTTCGGCTGTATGGCCACATCTGTGGGGGGGGGATACAGCCGGCTTTCAATTAGTCTTGTTTTAATACAAGAAATCACTGTATCAAGAATTAGATCAATGATTGATGGTTATTCTACGGTTGACCTATTTGTATCAGGTTATTGTTATGCTTTTAGCAATATCATTATTTTTATTATTTTAGGTACTTACGTAGTGGTATTGGTGTCTCGGTAGAGTGAGGCAGAGAGAGAGAGAGAGAGGAGGAGGAGCAACTATTGTTTTTTAACATGCTACTCTTGATTTCTCCAATGTACTTGTCTTCATTTGCACTTAATCCTTCAATACTTACATGTATATAATGAGCAATAAAGCCACTCTCATCAAGCAAAGCAAATTGAGCAAACAACTCAGACGCTCCACCTAGGTTTGCCATGTTATTACTTTAACATTCACCTTTTGTTTTTCTTCAACAATATATATATATATATATATAATCCTTATACCTTTAATAGCAATGTGGCAAGACGCGTGAGAAAAAAAGAAAAACCAAAAAGTGTTCCTACTCTAAATTAGATGTAAAATTAAATTCGCACAATCGATAAGATACCATTGGGTTTCCAATTGCTCTTGCTTGTTTCTGTTAATTTCCACTACCTACAGCTGAGCACAAACCCACGGATCCTGTTATTCCCAATTCGGAAGGTACCCAATTCGAGTCAGCAGAATTTCAAACTTCCAAAAAACCAATCATTCCAAAACAGAAACTCCCTCCCTCTTTAGAGTAGAGTCTTACTGTAATTTGGGTAAAGCAAAGTAAAGCAAAATGTGCGTGACATTATTAATTACTGTATGTTTCAGGAAAATGAGAAAATATATCAAATTAATGAGATTAATAGTTTAGTGTTAGACCAGGACATGATAATGAAGGTATCTTCCCTAAGAATTCTTCAATATCAAAATGTAAATTGTTTATACTTTCTTATCAGATTATCACTGTATTGTTGCGAATGCCAAGTGCAAGCGCAAGCATATCAAAATGACCAAAGTATAACACCTTAAAAAAGCAAACTATTAGTCCTTTGGGGACATGCAAACGGTATGTATTATTACCATACCCTCTCGCACTTTGGCACTTTGGCTTCAAAAAAATTGTCTGATAGCGAAGTAGTAACAAGCATTTACATTTTGGCATCGAGAAAACACTACCCCTTTGTGTGCTAATTTGGATAGTTGCATTTTGGAACTGAAAGAAGACATACCAACCTAAATCAATTCACTGTAATTTTCATAAAGGTGCTTCTCAGTATTGTCTAATTGAATTGATGCCAAGTAAGGTCCATTTAGACACTTAGGCATACTTCCTTTCATCTGAAAAATGTGATGTTTATTCCTTAATAGCCCTCAACCAGCCTCAAAAGGTGAATATGATGTCCAGTAAACTTGGTTGAGGTTTATTAGACGTCGGTGAGTCTACATTAAAGGCGTTACATGTAAATAAGCCCCATACAAGGCCCCTCTAAGTCCTCTTTAGTCTCGGTCTATTTTTCCGGTATTTGCTTCATTATATATTGTGTTATATTATAATATAAACAACCCCTTATACCCAATTTCTATCTCATCAACCTTTTCTCATCAATTTGAAATACAATTATCCTTTTATTAAAAAGCGTAATAATAAAATGTTCTCATGCCTGTAAATTTATTTTTTGAAATAAGAGCTAAAAAAATCGATTTATATTCCGCAAGGTACAGAAAAATAGATGTCTGATATACATATCATGTGTGAAAATAGGTATGTGTATCCATAATGCTACATGGACTCGCTTCATTCATTTAAATACCCATGCCTGCATTTTACCATACCAACTGAAAGTGGTAGCACTTTACTTTTGCTGTTTAAAAAAGGACCAGACTTTGGCAAGACTTTAGTAACTCAACATGTGCGTGTTACGGTTTATAGATTGGATAAATGAATCACAAAATCAATACTAGGTAACAGTTAATACAAACACCGAAGATATAAAATAAAATAATTTGTGCCAACTAATCCATCTCTCTTTACTTGTCTTTATTTCTACATGATATAACAACATTATTTCTTTTGCATTCTTATACTATATATAATACACATTAATCATAATTAACAAATATATATACATAGATAGATAGATAGATAGATATATATATCATATTTATTTATATATACATATATATATATCTATATCCCTACATATACATCTATATATCATAATAACTAGTTATGGGAGTTGTTTGCTGTAGAGAAGATCTTTTAGATCTGGATGGTGAAGGTAAATGCTCTCAACTCAGATAACACTACATCTCTTCTAACATTCTCCTTTTCTAGTCGAGCTATCACACTTCACGTTATTAAGATCAGTCGGTAAAGGTGCTTTTGGAAAAGTCCGAGTCGTTCAACACAAAGGCACTAAACAGCTGTACGCACTAAAATATATCAACAAAACAAAATGCATTCAAATGAGAGCAGTCGAAAACATCATTTCAGAAAGACGACTACTTGAACAGATTGAGTGCGAGCTTATTGTAAATATGCGCTATGCCTTTCAAGACGATGAAAATTTGTTTATGGTGCTTGATCTCATGCTGGGTGGTGATCTACGTTTTCACCTCGATCGACTGGGCATCATGCCGGAGGAATATGTGCGTTTTTATGCGGCCGAGATTGCGGTAGCACTTGGACATCTCCATTCACTTAATATAGTGCATAGGTAATTTGTTTTTTTTTGTAATTGCGATACATGTCTTGACTGACGACTGCCCGTTATTTATTTACTACATTTAGAGATCTAAAACCCGATAATATATTGCTGGATGAACATGGACATGCTCACTTGACAGACTTTAATATTGCAACTGTCATTAACAATTCTAAGCCACTTACCTCGATAGCAGGTAGTTTTGCTTACATTGCCCCTGAGGTATTACAAAAAAGAGGCTATTTGAGCTCTGTTGATTGGTGGTCACTTGGCATTGTGCTATACGAGCTTTTGTTTGGAAAGGTAGGTTTTACTGCACTCATTTATATATATATATATATCAGACTAACCATATATAAAAAGCGTCCTTTTAGAGCAAAAACAAATGATGCATTGCAACACGCTATTTTAAATGACCCTGTGCCCATACCTGAAAACCACAAAATATCAGTTCATGCCATTGATTTTATAAAGGGTCTACTTACAAGAGACATTCAAAAGCGACTTGGAGTAGGCGAGCAAGGCTTTAGACGCTTACAGTCACATCCTTGGTTAAAATCCATCATGTGGGATCAATTAGAGACTAAGCAAGCTATTCCTCCCTTTGCACCCGATGTAAGTCGACTACTTTTTCAGTATATATATATATATATATATATAATAATAATCTCATCTTTATGGTTAGAATAAAAGAGCGAATTTTGATCCAACACACGAGTTGGAGGAGATTCTCTTGGAAGATAATCCACTTAAAGTTCGCAAGCGCAATCCCAAACGTAGTGGAACATCGTATGCAACATCCATCAAAAGCCAAAGTAGTGATTCCAACCAGCCAGGGCAAAGCCCGGAGCGACAAATGATGGAGGAAAAATTCATTACGTTTGACTATACCAAGCCCGATGAAAATGTCAAGCGGCGCACCATCATTGAGCAACGCCACTGGGCACAGAAAATGAACAAGACGGATGAAAAGACAAGTAATAACAAGGCTGGTGGCACTTACAAGACAAGTGTTCTTGATTATGTCAACCAAAAACCGGCGACGCCACTATCGGCAGGTGATATTCTCAAACTGGAGGAATTGGCACGCATGGCCAGATCAGGTAAAGGCAACGACTGGCGACCCCCTTCTGGACTCATGGGAAGTAGCAGTGGCATGAATACTGGTGTCTCGCCTTGTTCAGATGTTTTCCAAATGCGTGACAATTACATTGTTCAGCACGGCGGGGTGCCACCACCCTCACGACCACCACCACCACCAGCATCACCTTACGATGGTTATCAGCGAAGAAGATCCTCTTCTGATGATAGTTATCGCATCATGACATCTTCACCTGATAATAGCGAACATCCATTGATGGCGTCTGCTGCTGCATTAAGTGTCGAGTCGCCGCCCAAAGCGACTTATTATCACCAGCCACCTCTGCGTACTTTACCAAAAACCACAACACATAGCATGGAGCGACCACCTCCACCTCCACCTCCACCACCATCAAGGCCTCCTGCTCGTATGTCAAGTATACCTCGTGGTGCACCTTTACCTCCACCCACCAGTCTTCCGCCTCCCATACCATCAGAGCTACCATCTTTACCTACAAACTTAATTTAAATTCCCTGTTAGTTATTTTTCTTTAGAGTTTTACAAAAAGTGGGGAGCCAAAAAATACTCCCATTGATTTAAAATAAATTGACAGCAAATTCATTCTATACCTTATGAAAATACATTATTTTATTTTGATCGCTTCATATGATTTTACGATGTATTAAACAAGCCTTTTATATGGTATCTTTGAAAAGAGAAATAACAACATGCTGATATAGTTTTCATATTTTCACCAACATCCCATGTTGCAATAACTGCTCTGTTCACTATCAAAATAAATTGCATGACAATAATATTCGCTTACTGTATGCTGCAATAAAATAAACGGTACCCAACTCGGAATTGACGACCACTTTTTTGTATTTGTCTTGGGTGTAGTCGTACCAAGTTGAAATCCGATTTCATTATAATTTGACATCATAAAAGTGTGTATTTTTTTTATTATAGCCGTGTCTTATATAAACTGTATATCCATATATATCAATTCAATAATCCGGAAATAGAGATTGCAAGGTATAGAAATATAAAATTATAACGTGTATCTTTCCCACCCATTATCATCCATTTCAGGTTTTTTTTTTGCTGCCATTAGTTGCACGTAATGTATACATGTTTATTTTAATTGCTTTGATAAATGGTTCCTGACTCTTGATGTCTCCACTACTCTTTTTATGCGTTCCCGCTTACAGCAAATATTTACAAGTTATTATCCTGATTGATCCGTATTTTCTAAGTAATAACATCAAAATAATAAAACTAAATAAAATAAAAAGAGCTATACACATATGCCTTGACTTTTGTGAACATCAAAAACTATATGGAATATCAAATAATCCACTATGCACCATTCCAATACCCAGTCTCTACTGTAATTCGGTTTATTTTTTTTCACATATTTTATACACGTATGCTTCTTCCTTATCTCTGCTTCTGCTACCTTTTATCCGTATTGATTATTCCCCTGTATTTTCCCAAATGATCCATCTTTATATTTATCTTTGGTACCCAAATCGATAACTCGGACTTGATCACTTTTTGTAAAGCTCCAAGGAAAAGTCGTAGTTATATTATCCCTTCTTGCTCTCTTTTTAGAATACATGTACAAATTAATTGCATATTTCCAAAAAAAAAATGTACACTTCAAAAATAAACTTTTGCAATATTTTAGAAAATTTTATAATACAAAACATACGCAAATTACTTTCTATCTTAGAAATACACAATTAATTTGTATATACATAAAGGTTTGAACAGTTATTATAAAGTAAAGGTCAAGTAATTCGTAAACGATTCATCATGTCCCATTGTCCTTTATTTTACCATAGTTGCCATGGTTACCATGGTTACCATGGTTAGTTGGCATGGCAACAAAAAAAAAAGTTTTATGTATTTTGTTGATGTTTTTGATTGACAGAGCCAGGTGTTGTGACAATAGGGCTCGGGGATCTTGTGGTTGCATTTGAAGGTAAGTCTGTTATAGCGGAAGGAGGTAACTCCATTTGGTCATCTAGTGTGAAGAAAAAAGAAAGATTTAGGATGCACATCTAAATAAATAAATGTATATTTCTTCTTACCATATGTATTAAGAAACTCATCCATATCAATCAAATCATCCTCTTGCTTATTTGACTTTGTAGGATCAAAGCCGAGATGTTGTGCCAATTGTTCGATACTGAAGCCTAAATCATCAATATCCTGATTAAGTGCATCTGCAGAGCTTGACAAGTGGGTGATATTGGCAGTGACATTATCGATGGATGATGAGGAAGCGATGCTATTGTTTGTAAAGGAGTCACTTGTTAACTGACTCAATAGCTCGGGGTTTGCTTGTGCGAGTGCAATTAGACTTTGAAGGCCTTGTATTTGAGTCAAGCTTGGTATGCTTAGTGTAGCTTGTTGAGATGAAGTGGGTGGGTTGGTTGACGATGATGTTGATGATGATGATGTAGGTGTAAATATGGCGGGATTGGACTCTAGCGGTACACAAATCGCTTCAGTGCAAGATGTTGTATTGTTTGTTTGAGACGTAATATGTGTATTATCTATTATTTATATAAAAACATGAGATGGCTTAGACACATCTATAAATATAAATAAATAAATATATGAATAAATGAATGAATTACCTAATTTAGTTTGATCATTTAATGCAATCGCATCCTGCAAATCTGTTGTATTATTCTGCTTCAAGTCAATGTTATTCAATGATGTATTATGCTGTACCAAATCATCAAGATCAAATGTCTGCTGTTGTTTTTGTATCTTTAATGGCGATTCATCCTCATCTTGATCGTCAAAACCCACATCCTCATCACCTGGGCCTAGCAAATATCTTCTCTTTCGTGAAATGGCAGGGCGTTTCTCGTTTGAAAATACGGAAGCAAGAAAGCGCAGGATCTTATCAATTGTCTCTTGATGACGCTGGTGGCGTTCACGGGCAGATATGGTTTCCTGCCACAATGCTTGGTTATCTCGTTGAATACTCGATAATTGGGTCGAGATGTTCATCTGATGCTTTTTAATGGATTGGATCTCCTCCAAAATATGATGCAAATCCACGTTATCCACACTCTTTTCGTTTTGCTGGCCCTTTTTACGTGTTACGAGTAAAAGCAGATCGGGTTGGTTACGTTGAAAGTGCGGATTGCTGAATTCCCAGCGCTCACTTTCGTTCTCCAAGACGCCTTGTTGTAAGTGTGGTACTTTGTGAAAGCCGTACATGTTGAGCTGCCTTACAAACGAAGAGAACTTTTTGTGTTTGAAAAATCGAGGGAGCACTTTACGGGCGAATTCATCTTGCTGATTCACAAAGAAGGAGCTACCATCGTCGGACCAACGAATGAGATGATTGGAAGAAGGATCACTTACAATACTATTCAGCGTATTATTACCATTTTTATTACTATATATTGTTATGTACGTGTTACCTGTACAATTTATTAAGAAAGGCAGGCACGTTTCGCTGAAGTGGTACTCGCGTAGAGTTGTGTAGCTTTGCGTCTTGGTTGATAATGACTGAATTTTCCTGTTTTAAGCTAGTGGTTGGTGCCGGTGCAATGAGGGGTGGAATGGTAGTAGCAGTAGTAGTAGTAGTAGTAGTAGGAGTAGTAGTAGTATTGGTGGTCATGGTTGCAGGTGCAATAGGAGAAGCTTTCGCTAATGCATTGCTATTGATTGGTGCTGGCGTCATGACAGGATCCGTGTTTGTTGGCTGCGTTGTATTAGAAGAAGAAGCAGCTGTATTCTGTAGCGATCCTTCAAAAGGGAGGGAGCTTAGAATTGCTTCAGTTAAGGGTGATGTAGAAGAGGATGCTTGATGGCTCATTTGTTATATAAAAAGAAAAATACCAAGATAAAGAGGACTCCAAAAATAAACAAATAGATGTGTACGAGTCACATGCGACACAAAGTGAGTGTGCGTTTTTGTTGTCCAATCATTTTTAGATACTCCCCACAAACAGGAAAGGTAGTCTCTCGCTTTACTTGTTTTCTTTTTTACTCTCAATAAACCATGTTTCTTGACTGGATAGCACAATTAGGTCTATTACAACATGATGCACGTAAATAGCGTTTTGTATTAATCAAGTTGAGCGTAATAAGGGCTGATTTAAACTGTCTTGTTAGAAAGTGATATTCTTTCCAGTTTGCCTTTAGCCAGTCAGCGTTTGATTGTTGGTGAAGTGACCAAAAATATGGCCAACGTCCAACTTGTCTCTCCCAAACACATTGGCTGGTACATGGAAGTTATTGGTCAGGGTTTCAACTTGGCGTTAGAGGATATGGCCATCACCAGTGATGATGTTGACATTTATTCGAATTGGCTATTTCAACAAAGACCAGATGTCCTGGGTGAAACACTTGAGCAGGACTTTTACAAGAAAATATTCCATCACTTGTCACTGTTATTTCAGCCTCGTCTTTATAAAAACACCTCCCCTCTTGTACAGCGACATATTGATCTGTGTAAAAAGGCCCTACATGTGATATTGACAGCTGGTCGAAAACTGACACTTGAACGGGATACGTGGACAGTGCTTTTAAAGGTGGTTCTGGGGATCACTGATTACTTGCTCAAGGAACCGGCAATCGAGGGTTCTGTAGCAGATGAATTATGCGATGACTTGGTAGAGGTTAGATTTGTTTCAGTTATTTTTATACTATTTTATTTAGACAGTAAAGATGATTGATTTGATATTAAAAGCCATAGAAATTATAAATATATATATATATTAGACGTTATTTGAGCTTTGGGCAAGATCTAATATAATGCAAGTAGACATGTGGAATATTCTAAAGGTAATAAAGCTCAGCCATATAACAACAACAACAACAACAACAATAAATATAACAATCATAATCATAATAATCATGCTAGACTTGCTTTAACCGTTGGACACATCGACCCAAAGTGATCCATCATTGGAATACCATGACATTAGCACTAACAAAGCATATTCATCAACTAACATTCATTAAGGATGGTTCAACAGGACCCCTTTTGGTCTTGAATTTCAGAAAGAATGCACATAACCAAGAATTGGATCCATCATCCGAGTTTGTGCATTACGCTTGGCATCGTATCACGTATCTCATGGCAAATCCGCTTTTATTATCACCACAAAACTTTAACCTCGCCATGCTGGGCGTCAGTACGTGCGTTGATGCACTCATCCGGCCTAATCAAGATACAACTACTGTTGCCACAAATGCACTCGATTATCCCGATGGCAACACACTATTACACATGTTTGGTCAATTGTTATTTGACGTATGTGCAAACTGCTCAAATTCACAGGAAAGAGGCTTTTCAGAATCCTTTGTGGCGCTGATTCGCATCTTTTCGAGCCAGCAAAAGAGACAATCCTTTTTACCATGCTATATTGAGAGGTTTTATGCTGTGTTGATGATTGGCTTAAAAACAGAGACATGTCTACCTACCATCATTATGGCAAGCACACAGTTATTCACAACCAATCTTCAGGGTGTACGTATGTTAGTCTCGGACTATGTTGTTGGTATACGCCGCATCCTGCCCAAACTCGAGTTCAGTTATAAAGGCCATGTTGACCTTGATAACCTGAGATTAGCGGCTATTCGTGTTGTTGGTACCATCATGTGTATTCCAAATTATTTTCATTATGAAAAATCGTGCTATACATCGGACATTGAAAATATTGCCACTGAAAATGCTAATTTGCTTGGGGAACAAGAACAACTAACAACAGAATTGGTAAATATGATGATTATTACTATGCTTAAAGCTAATTTTTATATATTTATTTAGATCCGTGTACTTTATCATGATGAAAAAGGCGGTTCTGATGTATCTGTAAGTAGTAAGAATTGGCGTACCATTAGCAGAGTATGGTGCTATTTTTTATTATTATTATTAATTAATTAATAAATAGTTAAAGTTTTATATTTTGGAGGGATTGGTCATATCGCTGAAAACAGAGTCATCCTCGTATAATATGAAACACATATTGCATCTGATTAATGTTTATGTTATTGAAGATGCACCATTCTGTCCTGGATTGGTAGGGACGGTAATAAAGTTGATACAAGAAAAGGTATATATGCACTTTTTTTTTTATTACGATAGTTGATTCATTTACATGTTGAATGATTTTTTGTCGGATAGGTTTTATCTATGCAACTACCTTCAGATGTAACATTGGTAGCTTTTGATGTATTAATGCACTTTGTACAAGTTTATGAATTTTTAAAACGAGATAGCAAGGTATTAAAAATAGGTACAAGACATGTCTTGATTTTATTAATAAAGTGAATAGAATGTCTCTCGAGAACTTGTATTAGGACTTTGTCGTTACATTGATTTATTAATTGATAACAGCAATCTCACTCAAATATATCCATTGGTAGTGCAAGCGTATGAATGTATGATGACTTGGATACTTGTTAGTCGTTGGATCATAGACGATCATGATTGTTACAGGGCAGTTATTTCAACTTTAAGCAAAGGAATCACCTTGCTAGACAAGGAACCTCCTCTAAAAAATACATCAACACCCACCACACCAACAACACCAACAACAGCAACTACACCATCAAAACAGTTCTTTCAATTATCTCCCCGTGCTAAATCACAGGATACCCCACCTACTACTCCAAGTAGCGTTCCTATTATAAAGAGAACAAAAGAGAAAATAGCTGTTCAAATGGCCGCTGAATATTGCATGACTCAATTCATGAATCACTTTGGCCGATATTCCAAACTGAAAGACGATCCCATCACGAATGACAAGCAAAAATACTTTATGATTGATGAGCGTATTATTTTGGGCATTTGTGATAAAACAACAAGAACACCCGCTGTAGAGATTACGGTTAGAGATAGTACAGGTAAATATGGATGGCGCATGCATGCCAATTATTATGATTTATTGGCCCAGAAAAACAACACCACCATCACATCAAACGATCCGCCTTATTTAAGCCTGAATATTCCCAGTCATCTTGACGATACAATGTTGATCACAATACCCACATCATCTGCATATAACGAGAGGGATTTACCTACTTTGGAAAACCTTGGTTGGCAGTGCAATTCAATCAACCGTTTGATGAGACAAGAAATAAACCTTATCAGTAAACCAGCATCCTCCACTTGTACAAAACAAGAGCCAACTAAATCAAGGGTAGATGATAAAAGTGCTTTTCGATTACTCTTATCTCAGTTCGGTTTCTTTTTACCAGAAAATCTGAAAAGGATTAGTTTACTATCGAAACAACATATCAGATCTGAATTGGATGCACTGGACCAGTTAAGTGAGTAAGTAGAACTATATAATCATGTTTGTAGAATCAAACACTAATATACATTAAGGCACGATTGCATTTCTATATCTATTTATTATGCTCAAAATGGTGGAAAGATAAAATGGCCGGATTTGATCAATGCAAAGGTGTTTACAGATCCCTTTTTACAGTTTATTCATTGTTTGGGTTGGCCGGTACGTCTTTTCCTTGGCTCCATTGATAAAATCTCACATATTATATGATAATATAGGCGGATATCTCACAGCACAAGAGATTCAAAGGAAAACTAGACAAGACATTATGTGACGATCTCATATATTACTCTAATCAAAGTATAGAGCTTGTGATGAACATACCCTATTTTTTAAACGACTCAAATGTACAACAAACCACTGCATCGGACGATCATGTCTGTGTCATTTGGATGGAGGACATGGAAAACTATAAACAATTAGCAAAGGAGATTAAAAATCATTGCAACAAAACCATGGTCTACATGTTTGTTCATCCGTTAGAAAATACCGGGGATAGTTTGTATTGGATAAGAATATTAGTTCCTCCGTTTGGTAGTACAACATCTGCTATTCTTGCTAGCCAGAGATTACATGAAAATGCAATGGTAAATATACCCAAACGATATAAAACAATTGCTGTGTGATATTAATGAGTTTTGCAAGATATTTGGTCCCCTTGTAGATGGAATGGTTATTAGTAAGCACGTACTAGGTTCAATGATTCGAAGTACGGCTATTTCAGCACATCAAGCATGTCGTATAGTAACAGATACCTTTACACGCCCGCATGTGGTTCGGAGAGATTATATTAAGCAATTGGCCGAACAATATGCTGTACAATTACCTCTTTCCGAGTAAGTTGGCATAAATTTTGGCTTTCATTGTCTCAATACTCATCATATATTATGTTAGTAGCTTTTATCATGATATTTTTAGTCAATAGCAAGTACTTGTTTATTACTAGAATGGCCTCAGATTCATGCAAAAAATAAAACATTAACATATATTTGTAACACAAGATAAAAGCTTGAGAAATATAAATTGCTATTTTTTTTTCCCATGTAATATTTGATCTTATTCAGACCTTTCTTTCTTTCTTACTTTTTTTTTTTCATACTCGACTTATTCATTTCCACACCTCACACACACACACATACACACATACACAAAAGAAAAAAAGTGACTTACGCCATCTAGTCTGTCGGAAACAAATGATTGAAAAGCTACCTTTAGAAGTGTTAGAAATCTTATATTCGTATTTTGATACAGCAGACCTTACTGCATGCCAATGTGTCAGTCAAGGATGGTATCGACGGTGGATGCAATTAGTTTACCGAAAAATACACACATTCGGTGAAAAGCAACTCGAGAAATTGTTAAATCATGCAGTCCCCTGGAGTATTCGAGGTCAGCAGGTGCGCAAACTTGTTATTGAAAAAGGTCATGTCCAACCTGATATTTTGGGCAAATTACCTACTCTTTTCCCCTTTATTGAATCATTCATGTTTGATGGTGTGGTTTTATGCGAGGCCGCTCGAAAAAAGATACTTCATCATTATCAACAACGTAAACAACAAGAAGAGATGGTTAAAATCAAGCATTGCTTTAAAACATGGGCCCAGCATCTAAGACAAGTTGTAGAGTTTAATGGAATAATGGTTACACACTGCATTCTCACAGATAATTACTGTCCTCATCTCACACGCCTCTCGCTTCAGTTCAACAATACAAATGATCAAACAAACTCCAAAACATCGTTGCTGGCGTCTCTTAAAAATGCCCCTTTCTTAACACATTTTTCGCTGCAACTGATATTTCTGCATGTGGAAGAATTAGAATTGATTCATCATGATTGCCAAAGGTTGAAATCTCTTAGATTAAAGAGTGTTATGTTTTTACCCATGGCAACAGGATATATGGACATGGAGGTTGTACCTGCACCTGATTTTCGCACATTGGAATGCATTGATAGTAGTTTCGCTGAAAATGTTGATGATTGGCTACAATATATAGCAGCAAAATACAGTTATGCAGAGACTTTGGATATTGGGTCTTGTACTTTAGGCAATAGCGCTGATGGTGCGAATAAGTACAACGAACGTTATAATGACAGTTTACTAGCACTGGCTTCCAAATGCACAAGACTTAAATCCCTTAATATCTCGTCGTTCCCACTATCAGAGGCGTTTTTAGATGTATTAGGAAAGCAGTCAACATGTTTAAAACAAGTGACAATAGGTGATGAATTTGAATTTAACTTGCGGGACGATATGAAGGCATTAATGCACTCCCGTCAAAAAAACTGTATCTCAAATCTAATCATCCGTACTGGGTCTTCATCTGATGGGTTTGGTTTTATCTTGAAATCGATCAATAGTTGCCCATTCTTGACTGGTCTTGTTCTTCATATGGCAAGTACACAGCAACAGCATCACGGAAAGCTGATAACAAGTATCAATCATAATGAGAGTGATCTTTTGTTTTTACACCAGGTTATAGCCGTTTGTCCACATCTTATCAACCTAAAAGTGATGGGTGCTAAACTAAGACAATCTCATCATAACCCTGGAACATTCGAGGAACTGGTATGTAACAAGACTGCCAAGGACACATCGAAACTGAGGTCATTTATGGTCGAAAATAGTAGATTTGATGATAGCCTATTTACAACCCTGTCGTGGTTATGCCCTCAGCTAAAGTCACTTTCATTGACCTGCTGTATATACAACAGTTTCAATATGCAGCATGGCCAAGCCAAAATCTATCTACCCAACCATTCACTTGATACGTGCATACTTGACAGTATCCGAGTAAGCAGACATTGCAGCGTTCGACTAGGTACATCCCGTTTCTCCATCAATACACAATTTGGCGCAGTCTGTTATGACTTGATGGAATATGAATGGCGGCGTATAGGATCCTGGGAGGGGAGTAACAATAGAGAACAATTGTGTGCGAAGAAGGCCAAGGTGATTATGGGTGGAATTGAAAAAAAAGCCTACCTGTCTCTTGTGTGCAAAAATATTAAACAACTCCACTTAACAGGATTAGAGGTTATGAGCGATGGCTATTTTCTTTTCTAACACTAATAAATAAATAAATAAAATTGGCATTTGTATGCAAATAAATTATGATATTTGTGGTAGTAAGGTGTGGTTTAATAGAATAATAAATAATATATAAGAATTGAGACAGGTACGAAATGGGACTATGATAACTCTTTTTATTAAAGTGGAGAAGAGAGCCCATATTAAAATAATCCTGAAAATATATTTATAGAAACGAGCACTGTGTGCTTATGTAACATTAATAGTCATCGGAGTATAATTAGATATCATACTGGATTTACAGTTCAATTTAAATAAAAATATTTTTTTTTGGCTAAACAACTAAACTAATTTGGTGAAATTGGGAATTCAATTTGACACAAACCATAACTTATATTGGCACAAATCAGGTTCCCATTTGGCTAAAAAAAAGCCGTAAATTAGCACTAAAATTTTATAGTTTTATTTGATATAAAGGTCTGTTTTTATTATATAATGTCCTTTTTTTTTTGGTTTTATCTATCTTCAATATTATTTTTTTAGCCAAATAGGAACCTGATTTGTGCCAATATAAGTTATGGTTTGTGTCAAATTGAATTCCCAATTTCACCAATGACTGCTCTTTATTTTCACCAAATTAGTTCAGCTGTTTAGCCAAAAAAAAATATTTTTATTTAAATTGAACTGTAAATCCAGTAACTATGATAGATATAATAAATACGACAATATTTATAGTCACTTTCACAAAATCAGATATTAATTATCAGTAATTTTACACCCCCCCCCATAGTGAATCAAAAAAATTCCTAATTTGACAGGTGGATGCACACATATGAAAACAGGGTTACTCTTGGACTCCTTGAAGACAGGCCCAAAGCATTACTCTTCAACTTTAGTAAAGGTACAAATAGATTGTAAGTTAATGCATATAGTAAAATAAATATGGTTGATATATGCCTTTCTTTAACTCGATCCATAATAGTTATTTTGAAAAAGACAAGAAATAGAATGCTACTTGTGAGCGTTAGCGATACAAAATAGAGAAATAGAAACAAAGTATAAAAAGTGAGTCTCTTGTTCTCGTTTATTAGTTAAGAAAGTGAGAGAGAGCTCATCGTAAATAGAAAAAGTTCGGTATATATGTGAATTAGAATGTTAAAGTAGCACAAGATAACTTAAATATAATACAATCAGGTCGGAAGTATAAAAGCGTCATCTCGAGAGAAGTCGAAATACGACACTACTCCAGGAAAGTTTACTTTAGTAGACCGTACATTGCCCCCATATGTAGAAATAGCAAGAAGGACAAGGATAGAAATAAAAATTTACACTAAAAATGGACAAATATGAATGTATCACGCTCATAATATCAAAAGGATAGAATCCCTGAACAAATATATTTTGATAAGAATTTATGAGAGACTGTACAGCTTGTGAACTGTATTTTCTTTTAATATTAGTAAAGAAAGGGTGTGACTCTGCGAATGTGTAGTTTATTTACCACATGGACTTTGTTGGACCATTTTTACCTGTTTTTTTTTTCGTATTTTCAGTTTTGAAGAGCTTATCGGCGTATCAAAAATGACAACTTTCTTTTTCTTCACACCTCATCTATGACTCTCTAAGGATTGACGACTGGGACGACGTATGTAGGGATCCTCTTGCTATAAATTACCATAAGTATTGTTTCGTACATAGAAAAAGATGAAAAGCACTTGGGTAGCATATGCGGCCAAAAAAACCAAACCCCCCACTCATTTTGATGTACAAAACTAGTGTCTCTTATAAAGTGTGATCCCGTGACAGAGAATAGCAACGGCTTTTGGTTTAGAAAGTCACCCTAGAGCCCCTTCAGCTTTACCATTTTTATATATTTGCATACATTTTATGTGATGTTTGCTTTACTTCAAATTGTTTTATATTTTATGACTTTTAAATAAACTATCTGTTATTCCCGCTTAGTTTTAGCTTTGGTTAGTAGTTTTGAGTTTTCGTTAAAGAGAGTCGCCGCTTAGGAAATTTTATTTAAACACAGGAGGAGTACATATCCCGATATACTATTTTCTCAAGAAAGTGAGAAAAAAATACAAATTAATGAAAATATTTTGATAAATAATATAACAATAATTGAGAAATGTATAGAGAATAATTGAGAAAACATTATAAAGTTAATAAAACGAGCGTAAAATATAATGAATACATAAATAAACTTACCCGCAATAGTTGAGGGTTGTTCATGTGTTATCATGAAGATTGTTATCTATTGATAGATATGGATAGGATATACAATGGTGCCTATAAGACGCATTTGAGACGAAGTCAGTAATAGAGTTGATTTGATTGGAAAAAATAATAAAAGAATTCTACACACACACACACACACACAAGGTTGCAAAATTGCTTACCCAGACAACATCCACAAGGAACATGTTTCAGTTCTTGATTCGTATTCCAAACTATTATAGCGGTACAGCGGCAGCCAAAGGTCTACAATCAAGCCGTTTTAGTAAAGGGAGGACTACTAGTTGGAGGAAAACCAGATGATATCTTTTTTTTTAGAAAAAAAAGATAATTTATTAGTTTATCCTGTGAAAATAACAAACAAATCTTTAAAAATAATGCATACCGGGATATATCTGAATAGTTACCAACTCCAAAGAGCACATACCAGCGCATCAAACCTTCAAATCGGAAGCGGACTGTCGTATATGACATTCTTGTCCGAGTATTATGTACAGTCGTTCCGGGCAAATTGGAACAAAAATAAAATGGGTCACTGTACGAAAATAAATTGGAACACTTTAAAAATCAAAATGAAACAAACTCCGAAATAAATTGGAGCACTTTCAGAGGTTAAATTGGGTCAAGTTGTGGATATAGTCATTCCGTGCTAATTGACCCAAACTTCTAAAAAATTGACCCAAGTCACGAAACTAAATTGACTCAGATTTGGAAATAATTTGATCCAAAATTTGAAAATAAATTGGTCCACTTTTGGAAATAATTTTACCCACTTCTTAAAAC
>VCJL01001975.1:27540-38892 GCA_024139405.1 Backusella mclennaniae | reverse complement strand
AGGTTTTTTTTTTTTTTTTTTTTTTTCCAGTCGACTCATTTATTAGTATAGTTAATTCAAGCAGCAAGAAGATTATACAAACCTGCTCATCGTAAACTACATATTTCACAAGTTGTTGATTTGAATCGCCGATTCTTGATAGGCTACAATCTTTTTAAGGACGAGCCTCGCGTTGTTGATTTGGAGCAACGTGTATTGGCTTATAATCAATTGTTAAAATATCATGGCATAAAAGATCACCAAGTACCCAAGACCGACTTGGGTGGCCTACATACATTGAAACTTTTATTGAAGCGCTTAGGAATTTTGCTAGGAATTACTCTATTGGATTTTCCAGGGTAAGAATAATGATGGTAACAGTGTTAAGTTATAATCTCAACAAGAGGTGCTAAACGTATTAAAACAGAGCTATTCTTAATCTACCAGTTATTGTGATTGCTCGAATTATTAGTGCCAACAAGGCAAAAGGTAAATGCTAAACAATGCATTGAAAAAGAAGAAAAGAATACTAACATAACGAATTAGCCGCATTGAAGGGATCTACTGTTAAGGTAGCAGGTCGAGATGTATTAGCAACTTGGAAAGTGCTTGTTGGACTTGTACTTGTTCCTTCACTTTATACTTTCTATAGTCTTTGTATTTTAGGATTCCTAATTAAATTTAGCCTATTCTCACTGAAAGGAAAGTTAGCTGTTGTTGTTCTATCATGGTTCTTTATTGCCATCATTTCCTATGGATCGCTCCTTTCAGGAGATATTGGACTGGATATCGCAAAGTAAGTATATAGTAGCAAATCACAGTATGTGAGAGAAAATTACTTAAAGCGCTAATAATCGTTTAGATCATTGAGACCTTTGATAATTTCAGTCTTTGATCCAAAAGGAGCAGAAATTCTAAGAATGAACAGAAATATTTTATCTACTAGTATCATTGAATTGATTAACGAATATGGACCAAAGGCATTCCCAGATTTTGATGGTAATTAACTATATAAAAATATAATTTGGATGATTCTTAATCAAATGAATGGAACTTCCTATAGGAGAATACATTAATCGTCTTTCAAAACCACCCACTCCTATACCAAGTCGAAGCTCAAGTTCGAGTAGTTTTAATCTTCCACACGTAAAACTTCCCACCATCAAGAGTGGTTTCTTTAATCAAAGCCAAACAAAAAAGTTGGAAAAATTGGAAGATCAGCATTTATTCAACTGGGGTTATTCCAAAGAAGATGAAAACTCTAAATTCTTGGGTATTGGTCAATTTTTTAATAAATCTAGAAGTGGCTCGACAACACCAACTATCCAAAGTCAATCAAACAGTTTTAGCTCAAACATGGATGGCGAAATAACAAATATAAAACTAGACACTGTGCATCTGAACACCATTTCTGAAAATAATTAAAGTATATCCAATGTAAAAAATAAATAGAAATAAACTTATCATGTCATTTCTCGGTTGTTATTATTATTTTTGTTTTGTTAAAAAATGGAGTGACAATATACCCTAACAAAAGTGTCTACTTGAATAACTGAATGAAAGATACATTGCTATAAGTACTTAAATATAATGTATCATGGAGAAAAAGGTGAAGGCAAAAAAAAAAGGAAAGGAAAAACGCAGCAATGTTTTATTCAATTTTTGTATGATTTATGAGATATGATGATTTCCTTATTACTAAAGTAAAATGATTCATGTAATTCTGATGCAATTTAATGCTTGCTGCCGTGGTGGTCGTCGTGATGAGGCTTTCCATGGTTGCCTTCGTGATGAGGAGGCTTTCCATGGTTGCCTTCGTGATGAGGAGGCTTTCCATGATTGCCATCATGATGAGGAGGCTTTCCATGGTTGTTATCGTGGTGGGGAGGCTTTCCATGATTGCCATCATGATGAGGAGGCTTTCCATGGTTGTTATCATGGTGGGGAGGCTTTACATGATGGTCATTGTTGTGGTGGTCTTCCTTGTGGTGGCGACGGGCAAGATGAGGTTGAGGACCATTACCGCTGTGATGGGGAGGAGGGGGAGGAGGTGGATGACCGTGCTCATTTCCGTGATGGTTGTCACCATGGTGAGGAGGAGGATGACCGTGCTCATTACCATGATGACCACCATGGTGAGGTGGTGGTGGTGGAGGATTATGGTGATGCTTGTGCTCATGATGATGCTTATCCTTGCACTTATGATGCTTGTTCTTCTTCTTCTTGAGATCAGAATAGTTTAAGGCAGCTTCCTCACGCTTCAGTATAATTTGCTCTATTAAATATATTAGTGAAAATATTCATTTGGAATAACATGAATCAATGAGTTACCATCAGCATTAGAAAATACGCTAACACCTTCAGTGCCAGTGATTAAATCACCATTGACCTGTTCCAAACGGGCAGGGATAACAGTGGTAAAAGAAGAGCCAACAAGAGCTAAAGAGCAAACAACAGCCAAGATTCCTCTCATAGTGAAGATAATACAGAAAATAGAACTGATATCGATTCATTTGACAGCTGAAAGTTCCTCATATTTATACTGTTTTTCTTTTTCTTTTTTCTTTCATTTTTTTGGATAAAAAAAAGTTTAGCCTTAATATTATTTCGCGGAATGAATATCTTCTCTATTAGATCATAGTCTAAGCATTAATTGATTCTTATGCTGAAACATTGTCGGATGTAATAATAATAGTTTATGTAAGAAAGTCATGGGGAAGTCAAATAGAAACAAGAACATTGGCCAATTAAAATTATGTAAAAAACAATGATTCAAAGAAATGTAGATCAGGCCAGTTCTTTAACTTTAACTTGCTTTTAGTTTTGTAAGGAGCTCTTGTTTATCCGCTGTATTGCATTTGTCAGGATTATTTCTTTGCCCAAAGATGCTTTTGTTTTTAGAAAGCCCCTAGCACATCAAAATAATATGTAGTAAAGATCATATACAAACAAACAGCCAAAATATTCATTTAACAATTCATCGTACTATACTTCAAAGAAGTATCTAAATAGTTATATGATTCAATATGTAAAATCTTTAATCCCGGATTTCAGATCGTGGAGTTTAAATTATTAGGTTATTAGACAACACCAAGATTTTTACTTTTAAGGTAACAAACATACTCGATGGTCAATTGTAATTGAGAACCATATATAAAGTTTCTGATGAACAATCAATGGCTCAACGTATTTCAACAAGTTTTATTGTTACACCAGCCAGCCCAAAACAGGGGTTATTTTAATATTATTGTTACAGAGTAGCACTTCTCTTCGAGTGACTCGCTGTTTATTTTTAACAGAAACATAAACGAATTTAAACCAAGCTTTTTTTTAAAAAAAAACCATTAGTTCAAAGGAACATATACTCTAGACTTTATGTATGCACATTATGTGTAGTGTTGACGTAAATATCTATATAAAATTCGATATGTATCATTATGCATGAATTTTGACGCTGTTCATAACCATTGTAGTGATTGCCGACTAAAAATAGATTAAAGATACAAAAAAGCCAAAATAGAAGATCCTCGTATGTGAGACAACAGTACCTTCTTGCTATATTTAATACAGTTTCGAAACTTAAAAAATATGCACTCAAGAAAAAAGAAAAGGAAACCCTAATGTGTAAGCAGTTCCAGCCATTCGTATATAGCACTTTGCCACATTAGAGACAATGAACCCCGATTTGTAAAAAATCTCTTTAGCAAATCAAAGATTTTTTCTAATAGTGTATGGGGTCAAGGGTACATCTTCTACTGATGAGAATTAATATAGTCTAATAGTATATAAGCAGTCTATATTTAATACTGATAATGCTACTTTGAGATATTTAATTAAAATAGCAATTTTTCTCTAGCAACATTTGTGCTTGTTTGTTTTATAATTAAAAATGATTTGTAATGAACGCGATTCGTTTCTTGAATATGTTTCTGATTCGCTGGAGTAAGTCCAAACTGGGATGACAGTTCTATATGGCCATTGGGTTATTTTTTTCGGCACCATTTAAAAGAACTACAGCTCAAGACCCAACAACTGTACAAAAATATAAACTAACAATGGTACATGGTAACGTGTATGTCAATGTTAACATTAATTAAAAGGAATTCATTGAAGGAACTTTTCAGGAATAGTAATAATCGAATTTCCACTTTCCGTTATTTTAAATCAATTCTAGATGGACAAGAAAGTCGAGCTTCATCAGACAACATCTTTCAGCTTCATAAGTATACGATAATAAAAGAATTAAACATGAAATATTTATGTCAGCTAAATATTCCATGAGGTGATGTTTCCACCCGGATGTTTTGAGCATAATCCTTTTTTTATAATTCACATTTTGTAAGCAACATTGTTTTGTACGCCGTAGAGCAACAGCATATACACTTCTGCGATAACTACTAGTTAAAATAACAAGACGACATTGAATATTAAATATTATTAAATAGAATTGATGTTTATTAATCTGTTCTTTTCAAATGAAGAAGTCTAAAAGTGGGTTGGGTGAGGGAATTAATGGTTTTTTTTTTTTTAAAAAAAAAGAGTTGTTGTATGTTCTGTTTTACAAAAAGCGACTCAATTCGCTTGTCATCAAACCTAGAGAAGGTGACTGAGCATTCAATGCACGCAATAACTCAATTAATTCAGCGCGTGTGCTATTGCCTAATTGATCTTCGTTGGATAAGACATGCGAAAAGACGGGAAGAAGTTGAGGAGCTTGGCTATGAATCTATTTTTTAAAAAATAAAATAAGAGAAATGTTAGCCAAGTAAAAAAGATTCGCAAAACTAAAACTTACGTATGAGTCGTTGGCACGGAAAAGTTGGAATATACAGTTAAAGACAGGTTCATTCTCAGCAAAATCGGCCTTCAATGGAAGAACACTAATGAAGACAGGTAATACTTGATCAAGAGGAACTGCCTCGGGACGAGCAGTGATTAATCTGGCAACAGCACCAGTGGCGTTATCAGTAATATTAGGAACAGGTTGGCCCTGGAAAAGAGGGTACAATGCAGTCAAAATGACAGGATATTGAGAGCTAAGATCCATTTGAGAATTAGCGACAAGGATACCTAAAGCATAAGCAGCATTGCTCTTGACAGATTGATCTTCATCACCACAGGCTTTAATGAAAAGTTGAAGCAAGCGTTCAGTGTGAGGTGTAACAGCAGTCTTAATACCAGTGATACATTCACCAAGACAACCAATAGCCATGGATCTCTCAGAAGGAGTCTTTGACTTTTTGTAATATTTAGCAATCAAGGGCATGAAAACATCGAAGTAAGAGGAGTATCCTTCACCAACAGTTTCACAGAGAGCGGCAACAAGGTCACCTGCTGCACCAATCAAAAGAGATTCAGATTCAGCCTCTTCCTCTTCATCAACAAAGTCATCCTCATCATAGGCTTGCTGGCAAATAGATCTCTTTTCAAAAATATCAAGGACAAAACGGGAAATTTCATCAACGCTTTCGGCGATAATAGAAGGGCCCATTAACTTGAGAGATTGGATTAATTCGGTACACATCTGGACGACGACCATCTTATCATCCTCATCCTTCCACATGTTCAAGATGGTGGGGATAATAAGGGTAGTCATATTTTGGACATTTTCATGAACAGGGTATGTAACAGGCAAGCCAGATTTCCAATCATCACTAGTTGACATGACGTAGAAAGTCTTGAGGAAACTGAATAAACTACCAACAACAGCCTTACGGACACCATCAAAGAGATGGAATGAGAGTTCTGTCAACTCTTGAACAGAGGACTCAACATAGGGAAGGAAGTGGGTGCGTGTGTTTTCAAAAAGTTCACCAAGGGCATCAGCAGCAAACTCCTTCTCATCAGCAATAGCAGAGTTGAAGTTGAAAGCACTTTCATCATCATCTTCTTCACCATCACCCAAAGTAAGATCAATTTCACTACCAAAGTTGGCTTCATCCTTTTCCTCAGCCTTACAGGAGGCAATGATGGGTGGCATGATGGTAGGTAAATAAGGAGCGAATTCTTCGCCGAAAACGCGGGCCATGATGGAGAAGAAGGCATAAGAGCACTCTCTGAGACGGGGAGAATCCAAAGAAAGTTGCTCGATAGCCAAAGCCATCAAATCCTGAGTGAAGGGTCTGAATTTCTCGGCACCAACAGCTTCAGCGATGGCACCAGCAGAATCAGTTGCGACACCGCGAAGTAAAGCCTCATCTGTTCCTTCAGTCAAAGTCATCAAGTGGCGAATACGAGGCATCACGCCACCAAAGTAAGGTTCAAAACCCTCACCTGCGGCATGGGCGGCGCTACCAATAGCTGCCATCACAGTAGCCTTTGTCTCAGTCTGAGGAGCATTATCCAAAAGGAACAATAGTTTCTCCATCAACATGGGAAGATATTGAAGCACCTCATCACCCAAACCTTCCAAAATAGCATCCAATGCGTTACAAGCATGCTTAGTTACTTCTGGGTTGGTATCATTCATCAAGTTGAATACCAAGGGAAGCAAAGTTTGATGGTTTTCTGAGATTTCGGCGGGCATTTCTTCGGCAAGACATCCGAGAGCCATACAGGCAGCACGACGAACAATGATTTCAGGATCTTGTAAACCAGAGCAAACAAGTGGTAAGAGTTCGTTGAGTTTAGGGCTCATGAATTCGGCACAGCCTTCAATAATGACAGCGAAAGACATCATAGCGGCCTTGCGGTAATTGGGGTCGGGGTTCTGCATGTATGCAACTACAACAGGCATAACAATAGGGAATACCTGTTGAGGAGGCATATTGGTGGCGAGAGCATTCAATACTTTGAAAGCAAGCTATATATTATACATATAATCCAGTATTAATAAATGATCACGGCCGTTACATTATAAATACATACACGAGAGGGAGAATCCTCATCAACATCCTCAGGATCTTCTTCAGTACCAATGGGCATCAAACCCTCCACAATGAAACCAACAAGCTTCAAGCTTCTGATCTTGTTTTGTTTGCTAATTTAACCCATTTAATGCCCTCGATTTGATGCCTTTTCTCTTTTTCATTTCTATACTACAGGTACTTACTATACGGCAGCCCACATGAGGAAAGACAAGGCCATTACTCTAAGAGAATCATCTAATTCACGGTTGGAACCAATACCAAGGAAGAATCTAATCAAATCAACCAAATGATTGGACAAAAGAGGAGCATCCTATCCAACACACGCACGCAATGATTAAGTACACGGGCTGTACACTCACTGAACCATTCATTACTTACCAACATCAACAAAGTATCAAAAACTTCAAAGATTTCACCTGCACTTTCTTCATCGCCTTCCTTAAGACATTGCTCCAAAACGTTAACCATACCAGGAATCATATTTCTGAATGTTTTCTACATAATACATGTATTTTAGTCGCCTTGTCTTCAAGCCAATCATATCATCTACTTTATACTTACAACATTTTCTTTATCATCCACCTCAATGAATTCAGCCAATTTACCAAGTGTTCTAAAAGTGTAAATGTTTAGAGAATGCGAATAGCCGACCGTTTTTCCCTCCCAAAAAAAAGATATCTTACAATACAGTAGTAACTCTAACACGCTTACTCTCTGGATCAACAATGGCTTTGCTGAAAAGCTCATAGAGAGGAGCGGTGTGGTCCATGAAAAAATCTGCAATAACCTCAAATAAAGTGTATAAACAGTATGTTCCAACTTCGCGATGAATGGCGGTGCTGCTGGCGCAGGCTTCATTCAAGAAGCCTAATAATTCTGGCCATTTATTTTCGGGAACATCAATGCGAGCAATAGATGAAATGACACGAGCGGTGGAATGACGTACAATTTCACTTTAGAGAACAAAGAAAATAGTTTAATATTTCCAGAAAAAAAAAAATTTTTTTTTGACAAATTACTCACTGTTGTTCATTTAAAGCAATTTGTAACAATTGACCACGAATGGCAGTTTGAGCATCAGCAGGGATATCCTGCCAGCGCTTTGAAATACGCTTTCTCAACTCTACAGCAGCAAGCTGACGCACTTGAACGTGGGGTGAGCGACTTATCACTTGTACAAAGGCAGGAATACAGTCAGCAGAGACATAGTACTGAGTATTCAAGGTGGAAGTAGCCTATAAAAGAAAAAAGTTTAATACAAACGAAAAGTGAAAACGGCAGAAAAACAGGTTTACATTTCTAAGGGTTTCCGAGTCTTGAGCTGTTGCTGTCTTTGTTAAAAGATCTTCAAGGCCTGCTACAAATTGCTAAAAAAAAAATGTTGTTAATAAGAGTGAATAGTAGTATGTCCTATGTGCCTCTTACCTCCATATTTTATATAAGTGAAAAAAAAAAAGAAAACTGAAAGTTTGTATTCTTGACTATTTGTAGTTTGAAAGTCCTTGCTTTTTTTAAAAAAAAAAAGTTTTTTTTTCAATCTAAAAAAGGAAAGTCTCGTCCGGCTGAAAGCCACTTTTTTTTGTGGATCGTATTTGAAAGCGCTAAAATGATGAATGTATATGACATTGCTGTCAAAATAAAAACAGGCTTGTTTATTCTATATATCAATTCATTCCTCTCTTTAGTGCCTTTTGTCTTTTTCTTTTTATTTCTCTCTATAACTTACTTTGGTTCAAACATTTTGTTATTTAAGTGTGCTTTTGATAAAATGGCAATACTAAATGAACGAACATACACATTCTCCTTTACGTATTCATTCTCTTTTATTTATGTTTTCTTTTAGTTTATTATAAACACTTAATAAAAAAGAAACACGTTTTAATCGTGTTGATATTATTTTAAACCAATAAATTTTATTTCTTTCTAAAGATATATATTCATTTCACTTTTAACATTTGTTTAATACGTACGGTGGTTTCTTTGGAAGCAAACACGACTCTCTCACTTTAGTCTTTTACTACCAATCACAAGTTACGTTTTTTATTTGATCGTGAAACCTACTGCGTACATTTAATCCGAGAAAGTGATCTACCCTTGGTATTCCACATTAAATGCTCTCTCGAGGATAATGACTGTATTTAAAACATAGTGAAACGAACGACATTTGAATCGAAATGATATATTTTTTTCTTTTATGAAAAGATCATGGATACATCACCGCATGTTTGAAGGGTAGAGCAACCTTAAATTAAATTCTCTCTCACAAAGGAATATTGTGCTACCTTACAATTCAGGAACGAAATTATATTTTTAATACTAGATCCGTTTTCCGTAGATGTAATAAAGAAGAGTCCTCCTTGAGCGACATACCCTCTCTATCAAGAAAGCGAACCATTTTTACTATTCGGTAGAGAAAGCGACGAGATATTTCTCGATTAGTTGAGAAATGTATTGCCACAAAAAAAATCAGATCATAGAGAGTTACATTATAATACTATATCCTACTCACTTAATATAAAAATTATTTTTGATATGAACACAGAATCCGATGCATCGATTATACAAATGAGTGTGTTTGGTGATTAGTAAATGAAGAACGAATGTAAATCAACTACTATAGCTACGATAACTGTATATCTCGGGACATGTATAAAAAACATAACGCAGACTTTTAAAACATAATGTTTCTGGTTAGTATAGTCGTTTTGTGTCAATGTAATCATACAGAGGGACATGTAGGAACTCATAAAATGTACCAAGGAACTTTTGGATTTTACGTCATTTTTCTTCTGTGTATGATTAAATTGGCTTACTCATTTTTGGCATTATTACATGATCTAATTGATTGCTATATTATAAAAATACTTCAATGTTCATTAATTGATTAAAAATAAAGATTTAATAATAAAGTAGATTGTGCTGGTATCATAATGACGACATGCAGACAAACAAAAGCATTTATGAAATAGTGCTTCTGTCTCATTCTGTCATGATCCTCTTACAACTCAAAGTACAATAGTTTTATTATATTATCATCCTTTTTTTTTTTCGTTGTAAAGGAAAATACGAGAAATTATGTAATAAACTTTTGGGATAGTAACAATGTGTTAAGAGCAAAAAGAAAACTCTATATCGAAATTCCGGGCTGAACTATAGGAATAACATAGAAAATATCAGGAAATTTTATGCATTAAAGCAAAAACATATCACAATATATTAATGAAACGAGAAACAGAAGGAGATAAATCATAGTAAAATTACAAGAAATAGATAGACTAAAAGATAATCTTTCCATAAAATTAACCAACGCCTTACTCTAAAAGAAAAAAAAAGAGGGATACAAAAACAGAATTTCATGTTTAAAAAAAAATTATATTCAAAATTCTGCAAGTTTTTTAAAAAGGCGATGAAATAATACATGTCTTCTACACAATTCATTAATTATTTAAATCAGCACGATGCGTCAAAGAATTAAATACCAATAACTAACAACGTTTGCTTTCATCATCACGGAAAGAATTGGGACACCAGCAAGTGAACGGAGACAGTGCCGAGTATGCTTTGAGATACTTAAGTTTTGAGATATTCAGGCACTGAGAACTGAAACCTCTTTTAAAGACCAGCATGATATGTTTCAATTTGATTTTCATATCTTTTTCTGATTTTTTTTTTTGTTTCAACTCCATTTTTCAATCCAACCTTCTTTCTTGTTTGGTATGAGAAAATAGACATCGAATTACATTGTTATGACTATAAATGATAAAATACATATCACCTTTCTGATATATAATATAATATGAATAATGATTTTTAACAAATTTAAAGCTTTCCTTTACTGTGGCTAATTAAAATGGTATAAAAATAGTCCAATTAATCTATAAATATTTTCGTATTTGTATATATATAAATAAATGTCAACCGATGTTTTCTTCCTTTTATGGTCCCTTGTTTGTTTTTTCTTAAAATTAAATGATACAGTTAAACTTCTTGATAAAGTAAGGTAAAGTCCTAAATCATTTACTTTCCTCTATGTTTATTAAACGTGTAATAAGAAGGTTGACATTGTTATTTTGATGTGTGATACATTTACTCCAAATTGTACCTTATTACTAATAATAAGAAGAACTCATAGTTAAAGTTTATGAAATAAAGTTTTTTTTCTTTATTATTAATATTGCCTGATTAAAATACAACTTGTATGACAAAGAGGCAAAGACAAGAAAACATTAATTTATTTTCAAGTTGTTAATAGTAGTAATAAAAAAAAGAGAGAAATGTACAAAAAAACATATATAAAATGTGGCATAATAGTTATTCAAGTGTACTGACGATGCGTACACCATTTCATTTGTGACTAAAAAAAAAAGTGAAAGAAAAGAAAATGTCAAAGAAAAGGTTATATGTATATAAATTGTAAGCGAACCAGTCATATTACAATAAATTAAAGGTATTGGATAATGCATAAAAAAGAGAATGAATAAAGAAGCAGAGGAAGTGGCGTAGA
>VCJL01001975.1:0-10276 GCA_024139405.1 Backusella mclennaniae | reverse complement strand
TTTTTTTTTTATTTGTGGTGTCATTTGAGTGTCGTTATTTACTAAACAAAACACAAAAAGAAAGAGGGAAAAAAGGGCCCACTTTCTTTCTTTCTTCACTTTCTATGGAGTTCAAAAAAACGTGGAACAGCCCGTTACAAATCTTTTTAAGTGAAAACAAACAGAGTCAAAACAAAGCCTATGCGGACATTCAACTATAGTTTGAAACAGAAAGGAATTCGTCATGGAGGGGTCCACTCGCCAGGGACTCAACAAATAAAAGGGTCTCCGCCGCTAAAAGAAAATTAGAAAGAAGAACGGAAAAACCAGGGTTGTTTGATGGAAAAAAAACAAGTTGGAGATCAATTTTCCAGGGTCCTAATGGAGCCATTCGGTGTTATGTAATCAAATAAACCAATCACTGGCTGCTCTCGTCTGATTATGAAATCATTTCTTTTTTTGTTCCGAGCATCCTGTGTATATAATAAGCCTTTATTTAGTTTATATATATATGAGATTTTGATAACAGTGGCTTACTCTATAAAATAAAGTGAAAGACAAAGAAAAAAAAAGAAGTTATGTCTAGCGTAAAGTTAATACAGATGTACGAGATGAAAATTATACCTGGTCTTAAAAAAATAGAAAAAGCATCAGACCCTGAAGGAAAAATATCAACACCTATCAAATGAATGCCCGCTTCCCCGTGTCGCCCCAGAAACATACACCATTTGCGTGATTGGTCATTAAGACTTCTGTTTTTCTTTCTCAAGTTATGCCTACCACTATAAATTGGGTTGACTTTTTCGGTTTTTTTCTATTTCCCTTTTTTTTTTATTCATTACTCAAGCACTTTTTTAATATTAAAAAAGTTTATCCCTCTACCCTTAGTAACAAAAACTCTACAACCCCCTATTAAAAAATGAGATTAGTTATCCGTGACGATTATAACGAAGTTGCCAACTATATTGGTAAGTAATTTTTTTGGTTAAAAAAAAAAGATAAGGAAAGGTTGGTGGCAAAAAGGAGACTGGGTTTATTTACATTTCCCTTTTTCTTTTTTCCAAATAGCTGTCTATGTCAAGGAGCGTGTCAAGCAGTTCAACCCTACTCCTGAACGTCCTTTCGTTCTTGGTTTGCCTACTGGTTCTTCGCCCGTTACCGTTTACAAGGTTTTGGTTGAAATGTACAAGGCCGGCGAAATCAGTTTTGAAAACATTGTTACCTTCAACATGGATGAATATGTTGGTCTCCCCCGTGATCACCCTGAATCCTACCACTCTTTCATGTGGAATAACCTCTTCAAGCATGTAAACATCAAGCCTGAGAACGTTCATATTTTGGATGGTAATGCTCCTGATTTGGATGAAGAGTGCAAGAAGTTTGAGGCTGAAATCGCTCGTGTTGGTGGTATCGAACTCTTCTTGGGTGGTATTGGTCCCGATGGTCATATTGCTTTTAACGAACCCGGTTCTTCTTTGACCTCTCGTACCCGTGTCAAGACCTTGGCTTATGAAACTATCATTGCTAACGCTCGTTTCTTCGATGGTGATGTTACCAAGGTTCCCAAGCTTGCTTTGACCGTTGGTGTTGCGTATGTTTAAGAAAAAAAAAAAAAAGAAACATTATATTGAAACAAAAAAATTAATTAATCTTCATTTTTTTTAGAACTGTTATGGATGCTCGTGAAGTTGTTGTTATTATTACTGGTGCACATAAGGTAACATTTGGTATCATTATGTAAGTTGGGATCGTGACTCACACAAACAATTCACTTTTTAGGCCATTGCCTTGGCTAAATGTATTGAGGATGGTGTGAACCACATGTGGACTGTTTCGGCCATTCAAATGCACCCTAAGGGTTTGATCGTGTGTGATGAAGATGCGACCCTTGAATTACATGTTAAGGTAAGACAGATAGAAACCATCGTACAATATCCAACAAAAAGAGACGATGCCTTACACTTTTCTTTTATATTTATAGACTGTCAAGTACTTCAAGTCTATTGAGCATGTCCATCAATCTCTGATTGGTCCTGAAAACTTGTCTCTTCAAGGTAAAACTTTTAAAAGAGTGTGCACCATAAGCTTAATTTCAAACTCATCAAATTCTTTCTCTTCTTTCTTAAAATAGGTGGTGTTAAGCAGCTTAAGAAGCTTACCTCCAGCTCTCGATCACAAACCCCTTTGAATGGTCCTTATGATGAATAAGGAATTATTCTGTGTCTTTATTACTCTATTTTGTTACATAATCATCGATTTCAATTTCCTCTTTCCTTATTTCTCTTTTATTTGTTTATACACATTTTCCTATAACACAAAACAATCTTATTTTATCATTTGCGAAAAATAAATACAACATTATACAACATTATATTTTTTTTTATATATGTGTCTGCATCTATTTGTAATTGGTGGTAGTACAATTTACTTTTGTTGTAAATGTCGCTAAAAAAAATGACAATAAAAAAGAATATAATAGTATCATTAAAATAAAATGGGCAGTGTATCAACAATGTTACCCTTTCCACATGCAACGTTTCTTTTTTCTCAATATTTACTGATTTGTAACATACATACATAATCAAGTTCAGGGTCTCGTCAGGGAAAAAGCGTGCGATTTCTTTGTATCACTGTCCACAAAGTACCACCTGACAAAATAAAGCTCACTTGATTATAAAAGCATCTGGGTGGTTCAGTTGCTTTTTTTTTTCCTTTTTTTAATTCCCTTAATTTTTTTTGCTTTTCCCTCGCAAGCCTCTATCCTTACTCTAAAACGAAACTATACCAAATCGAAAGAATTTTCTTTTTTTCTTCATTTTGTATTTGCTTTCTTTTATATTTCGATTAAATCATACTTTACATTCCTTCTATTAATTAGTTTAGATCCATAGGGAAAAAAATGAGCAGCCATCTCCAAACTGTACGCAAAGCATTCGAATTAGACGACGCCACTTTTAAATCCATTGTTCTCGGTTTTAGATCTGAGTACGAAAGTGGGTTGAAGACAGCCTCTGCATCAGGACTTGCTACCATGATCCCTTCTTATGTCACAACACTTCCAACAGGAAAAGAAACCGGTACTTATCTTGCGCTGGATCTTGGAGGAAGCACTCTTCGAGTCTGTGCTGTTGAATTATCGGGCAGTAATAAAGTAAATGTCACTGAGGTACGACGACAAATTGCACCAAATGATCCAATGCGAACCACAGACGCCATAACTTTCTTTGACTGGATCGCTGATACCGTTACTGAATTATTACAAAAGATTGGTCGGGACAATTCTCACAATGAAGACACTTTATCTCTTGGAGTATGCTGGAGTTTTCCTGTAGAGTAAGTGGTGAAATTTTTATATTATTCTCATCACAAGCTAGTCATAGTATTGATCCATTATACAGTCAAACAAGTATATCTTCAGGAAAAATCCTTCGAATGGGTAAAGGCTTTACGATCGATGGTGTACAGGGTCAGGATCTTTCCGCCTTGTTTAATGAAGCATTTTCTCGCAAAGTATGTACCTGATTTTTTTTTTTTTTGTGGAGACAGTCAAATGATTTAAATGTTTTTTTTCAGGGAGTCAATGTCAAAGTTACAGCCCTGATAAATGATACAGTAGGTACTCTGGTTGCTCATGCATACACGAATCCCAATGCAAGAGTTGGTTTTATTTATGGAACTGGTGTTAATGCTGCCTATCCCGAGAAGACCTCAGCCATGGTAAAATTGGATGGAACATCTCATTCATATTCCCAAGACACCTCTATGCTTGTCAATACCGAAATCGATATTTTTGGAAGCGATGCTTATTTGCCTTTGAACAAATACGATCGTGAGCTTGATGCTAATCATAGTCAGCCTGAATTCCAGCTTTATGAAAAGATGATGTCTGGCGCCTGCATCGGTGAACTTGTTCGATTAGCTTGTTTGGATTTAATTAAAGAAGGGCAATTATTTAATGGACATCGACCTGAAGAATTCTCTACAGCTATGGAGTTTGGTACTGCTGTTACTAGTGATGTTGAAGGGTAATTATCTTGTCTCCTTTTATCCCATTTAAAAGTCATTGCAAGTGATTGTGTCACCTGTTGATTTATTTCGTACGACATGATTATTCTTGATTATTGTTATTGACTTTGCTTAAAATAGACGTATGGATGACACCATCAAGGCACGATTTGACCATTTTAAAGAAGCATTCCATTTTGAAGATGGATACCAAGTAGAATCGCAAGATCTCGACATCTTTACACAAGTTTGCCAGTCTGTATCCAACCGTGCTGCTCGTCTAGCTGGTGCAGCTATTGCATCTTTGATTGAACAACAAACTGAACTGTTGGAAGGTACAGACAATATCGTCATTGGTGTAAATGGATCCACCTACGAAAAATACCCTAAAATGCATGAGCGTATTTGTGAATCTCTTTCATCTTGGTTTACACCTGAAACATACAAGCGTATCTATGTGGAATTGGCTACAGATGGAGGAAGTATAGGTGGTGCGTTAATCGCCATGCTGGCTGAAAAAGAAGAAAAAATTAGGTATGTAGACTCAGATTTTTTTTTCACACGTACAAGCTAACATCTTTAATAATCAAAAAATAGGGCCACTCGAAATAATCCGGCTAAGCCAAAGACCCTTCCAAATCAGGTTGTATCAAACAAACAACCTCCCCCACCTCCTTCTTTACTGGGTTGTTTATTTGGATGGCTTCCATCTCGTGGTCACAGATCAAAGCAACATGATCTAGTGGTGGACGAAACCATCCAGGTTAACGAGGAGCCAAAACTCTAACATATTTTATTTAAAAAAGTATGTTCAACATCTTTAATCATTATTCTCCATTCACTTTAGTATTTTTTCCCTTATTTCTTATTTTTCTTTTTATTCGTGGAATTATACTCCCTTGCTTGTTAATTTCCCGGTAATACCATCTGACCTTTTCTTTCTGTCACAGACCCTTTTATTGCGACCTTATTTTATCATACATCCCTATAAGCTTTTTATACTTTAATATTTAACTTGAATCATTAAACAAATTGAAACATCAATTCTAGTGTGAATTGTGACAAAGCTAGACTCTACTCAATTGACTAGTCATTAGCTCAATTTTGTGATGAGCCAACATGATTTTCACCACACAAAGCATAATGTAAAATAGCAACACTTTCTGACCCAGAAGGATATCACAGTAATAATAACGTAAGCCAATCACTTATGGAGTATGTAATTTATGGTTATGGTTCAAACGTTAATTTTTGGAAAGTCCGAATGTAACATTGATTTTGGATTGTCACCTTCATTTAAGAAGAAAGTTTATTTTTATGTAATCATTTGAAATATAACTATAATAATAGCATCCAACCTTTTTTTTCTATTTTTAATTCAATATTCAATGGTAAAATAATGTATCATACGGGGGAGGATGTAGTCTTTTTTTTTTTTACAGTTTATTCAGGTTGGTTTTATTAAGTAAACACCTTTTTTTTGCATTTATATTTCTTCAAAATTAATCTTCATGTATGGTAATCGCGTCAATCTCTAAAATAATTCTGATTAATGTTTCTTTTCCATAATTAAAGATGAATCTAGGCATAGATATGAACATGACATGTGGTATCTGCGAGTATTAAAGTAAATAAATACATAGTTAGTTTAAAGATGTGACATCCTTTAGACGTAATTTGTTTTGACTAGGATTTCAATTTTGATAATGATAATGATAATGACGACATTTCCAATATTCTCACTAATGAAGGATGCAGCTAACTAGAACTGCTATACATAAATGGCGATGAGAACTAAAAAAAAAAACATGATTTATAAAAATCGAATCTTCAAAAACAAATTTTTCACACTACCAAGTTGTAAACACTGATGAACTGCTTTGAAAAATACCCACAACAAATAATAAATCAGTTTTTCACCTGTTTATGTTGTTGATCAATTAAACGGTGGCTCTATAAAAAAATGATAAGCCTCTGTTATCTTTAAAAGATGCTTGCCCTTTTTCAAGTTATCAACTAGTTTTCATTTATTAACTTTTGACTATTTTTTACATGTCAAATACAAACTGCGCGTTTACAAAAGAGCAACTCCTTGCTTGTTTAGAATGTAACTCATAAAAACTAAAATGGTGCACACTTGTATTGTTGCTAATGCAGTAAAATGCTTGTCATTAGACGATGAACTTAAGATTGATGCAGACACAATCAACGAGGCAAAAAAGAATGATGGAGAAGCACTTCGACAGATTGGTTATGAGTATTGCAACACACTAAAAGACTATGCTAAAGCAATGGCATGGTATCAACTGGCAGCAAACCAAAATGATTTGACTTCCCAAGGAAGTATTGGATTTTTGTATGTCCATGGATATGGGGTTTCTCAAGACTATCGCACGGCGATAGAGCATTTCCTCAAGGCATCAAGAAACGACAACACCCATAAGGCTAATGTTGGTCTTTTATTTTTAAGTGGAAATGGAGTATCAGCTGATAAATACAAGTCATTGGAGTGGCTTATTAAAAGTGGAGTTAAACCTGGACTAGTGAAAACATTGAACCAAGAAGGCGTTCATCTTAGGGAAGAGGATAAAGGTAAACTATTTTATTAATGACTTACTTTCAACTAATTTTAACGCAAAAATAGTCAAGACAATCTACCAACTGATTAATGAAGCAGAAAATATTCTAAGAGAAGAGAGAAAAAAGAGGCAGTTGACAAATGAACAAGAAATAAAAAGTTTACGTCTGGAACTTGAGAATCTTCAAAATAAATCCAAACAAGAAAAAGAAGTATTAAAGCAGCAATTGACGGATCAAGAGAAATTAATAGACTCCTTGAATGTAACAGTCGATACTCTCCAAAGATTAGTGCTGGCCAAGACGAGTGAAATTGAATATGTAAAGAAAGATAACGAAAGATCCAGTCATGCAAAATGTAAGAAACGAAAGCAGAAGTGATGAAATCAAGACTGTTGCTAACCTGTTCAAGAGCTACTTTGTTTTATAAATAATAGTCTATATTATAACAACCCTATCAATGACAATAATAGTGCAAACAATAACATTAAACATAAACATAAACATAAACATAAAAATAAAAATAAAAAATGAAAACATGAGTAACAGCACCAGAGAGTCGAAGCGTCTGGTTAATACTTTTTTTATGCAAAGCTATAAACACTTGATTGAATTGAACTGCACCCACTAATAAAAGGCTTAGAGGAATCCTCAATAACCGAGAAAAACAAAGAGCACCTTTGTTGCTTGTACTTGAAAAAGTATTTATTCTCTTTCAGGTTATCGCCTGCCCTTTTTAATTACTTTTTGCTATGTTTTCAAATACAAGTAACAATTTTACAAAAAAACAGCATTTGACTTGCCTAACAGGTAATTTTCAGTATTATATAATTCAATAGTCAATACTCTCATTAGATTAGCTTATAAAATACTTGCAATTAGGGATAGAAAGAAGTAGTTTTTATAAATTTGACTCGTACTACTACTATCATGTTATAATGTATGATTTCTCACCAAATATTTTTTAAAATGTAAATACCAATATAATTTTTATTCAACAAATATATCTCAAACCGACATATGATGAAAAGAATCCAATCAATATGTTTAATAAGTAATGGAAATGTCTATTTTTATAATAATTGAAGTAGAAAAGTATTCAGGACTGGTGATATTCTCCAGTCTGTTCCATCTCCACACCAAATTGTTCGTAAGTGACCTTGAATCGTAGGCGTAGCTCCTTCTATAAGTGGGACATTAAGGGTCAGTAACCATGTATTTACACAAAAAATGAATACATTACCTCATCGGGATTATTAATAGAAACCAATTGTGAAACCGACTTGTCAGATTTAGGTGGGACGGTAGTAGATGATACTGATCCCATCTTCAATTGCATTGACTAGCAAGTAATAATAGTGAGTATATGATCTTTTAATTGATTATTTGTTCTTCACTACAATACCTTTGGTGCCGCCAATAGTAAATTCATATTATCCATGGGTGCAGTGGAAATGTTAGAATAAAAAGCCTTCAGCTTCCATTCTTTTCCTGATGATAATACATCCAATACGACAAGTAGTCCATTCTTATTTATCAAGTGAACTAGATGATGATTTCTATTAGTTATTGGATATTCAACACCCATTCCACTTACTCTGGTTCAATGATGATGATGGTACTGGTACATGTTGTTTTTCGGTTTGTGTTTGATTGGATTGTGAAGTATTAGGAGGTGAAAAATGTTGAGTTTGATTAGATAATGATGTAGTTTTAAGTGACTGCGATAGTAAATCGAAAGGGTTATCTGAATTAGTGTTTGAGTCCTCATTGAATATAGCATTCAAATCATTATAGGATGATTGAGGAGGTGTCTGATTATTGGTTGGAATATCATCGTCTAAATCAATTAAACTGATGGGCTGCTGTTGTGTAGATTCTTGTGTAGTGCCCTCATTTTTATATTTCCCAGAGAGATCATACTCTGTGTCGAATATTCCATTCTTTACATCTTCATATTTAAGCACAACACCCTTTACAATTGTTCTAATTTCATTCAACTCCTCTAATCATATATATTAAGCTTTTGATCGCTTGATATCAGTATTATTAAAGTAAGCCATACCTCTTTTAGCACCGTCGTCTTCATTCTCCATCATATTCTTTATCTTTTGGATTGCATTATCACAAGCATTTTTGAGTTCTTCCATTGTTCCATCCTCTTGCATTTTATCTCCGGATTTCATTTTATCCAGCATTTCATACAATAAACGTGCCTTATTTTGTATTTTATGAAGATCTTCTCTAAATCTTTCCTTGAAATTTGCTTGGTGTCTCTGGTCCTAGACATGCCACTCCATGAATACATGCATTATCCAATATATATTATTAACATCAGTTACTTACATAACCGGTTATAATTTTTACTAATTTATTTGCTTCCACTAAATCTTGGGGTCGACCTCTACGAATCAATTCTTGAAGTTTCTGTAAATACAACATAAAGTTAATTCATATAGAATAAGTACATAAATGGATATTATTTACTGCCGACTTGGCCATTCTATCCTCTTCTATTAGCTCCTCTTCTGATTTAAGTGTCTGTCATGTTTTTATAAGTACATATTTTTACTCATTTTAGCTTTTAGTATCTTACATCATCAGGTGCTAGAGCGGCAACTGAAGAGTCTCTAAGTTCTGGGAAGCGATAGCCTAATTCAACTCAGTTAGTCAAATGATATACTTGTATTCTATACCAAAAAGGCATTTACCTTTAAATTCTAATAATCGGTACATTTCTCTAATGTGAACCATATCGTCTTTATAACGAGACAGTTCTGTCAAGGCAATCTTCCATTCCTTAATTAGATAAAGAATACGGTCAATGACAGGGTTTGCCATAAATTGCTGAGGTGGAACATAGTCAAAGTGGTTCCATTGGTTTTCTGGAGCTGACTGGACAGGATTAGGTGCATAGCGGGCTGGTGGTCTATCAGGAAATCTACGGACCAATGAATTAAGAAAATCCTTTGATGCTATTTGAAGATGAAAAGGATATCCGCAGTTTTTTGCACAATTGTCCAAAAGCTAAAGTACAAGGAGAATATAATTAGTGACTATTTTGGATATTTTCCTTGATGGTAATACAAAGCTTACCGTAAGCGCCAACATGGCCTGGTTAGCTTTATTACTATTCACCAGTCGTACAATGGCCTGGGAAGCTACTCTAGCACTATGGGTATAAAATTAGCTTCTATATTCATATGGCAGAATAGACCACTACTTACGCATTTCCTTGCTTCTTGTTGATGACCTCACATATTTCGAGATTAAGTGCTAAATTAGGATCAAAACGAGCAGGACTGCATGCACGTTCTACACAGATGATTAGTCAATGTTAGAATGAGAAAGAAATGGCAAGATCGAGCGATTACCAATCAGTCCAGGCAAGGAATAAGGCATCTCTTGTATATTTAAGGAAAAAGAAATCCGAAAAATATAGAAAGAAAAAAAAGTGACATTTAAAAAGTTTCTCGTGTGCGGATCCGTAAAAGATCTTGATAACCAATCATGTTGGCTGAAATAAACAAAAAAAAATGCACTAAGTCTCAAAAAAATGACAGCGATTGTTCAAAGCACTACACCACTGAAGATTTTTTTGTGTAATTCTAAAAATAAAATGAGCTTTCGTGTAACGATCAATTCGGTCGCATTTTAAGAAACAGTGGGCTTTTTTTAGGGCTGGATTATATTAGATTTTTATTATAAAAAAATT
>VCJL01001973.1:54930-65440 GCA_024139405.1 Backusella mclennaniae | reverse complement strand
CTAGCTTTTCCATTTGTTTCTCGACTACTTTTCCGGTGGAGAGCTTCCAGAGTCTGTCTTCATCAAATATTTACTTTGGCTGTAGTCAGTTTTTGGTGTCATTCTTTGGACTGTTGTGAAGGGAAAAAGAAAGGATACCATTACATGCACTATATTTTTCACGGCAAATTTTATTAGAGTGATATCATTCAAAAAAAAATAAAGCACCCAAAATGAGCTTGATATATTTATTATCTTTTGCAAAAAACTTATATGCTAGTAACAATTCAGTAACAGAACTACCTGGGTTGTGGAATTTGTTTTTACCACCTTGGCCAAAACGACATAAGTTCCAATAGAATAATTCCGGTTGTATCCCTTTCATGAAACTATTTGAATTGCTGTCACTAATAAAAGAACTGGGACATGAAGTGTGATGGTTTATTATTGAAGATAATAATAAAGGTAAGTATAACTATCAGTATATACTTTCAAAGGTATCTATCTTACCATAGTTTGAGCTATCTGTTCCAATCTTGGCTGAGAGTAAAGGAATATATTTTTTATGAATCATAATAGAGTGAGTGAAAGAAGAAAGAGAAAAAAAAATAAACAAGCTTCTTTTTATTGTACTTAAATAGTAAATCATGTTTTCATTATTCTGATAAACGAATAAGAAATAAAGTCACGCTGCATCGTTCTTCTTCTAATTAGTATGGCATAAACTTAATCTATTTATAAATAACAACACTATACTCTATAAGGAGTGTGTTCATTTTCTATATCAAACAGTGACGCCGTATTGTATGAGATTGACAACATTTAAGTATTATTTGAAGTAAAAATAAGTACATGACAATTTTGTAACGAGTGATAAAATTATAATCCTTTTGATGCGAATACTTTGACTGAGAATAGAAAAGTACTTTTTTTTTAAAAAAAAACATAATGACATGAGAGAGAGATAAACAAGTTTCCTTTTTACCTTGTCCATTCTGCAAAAAAACAATGACCCGCGCTCTCTTTCTTCTGATAAAGGGATGGGAAAATAGAATGTTGCTACATAAAACAAACAAACCATAGTTCTCATCCTTAATATTATTAGATTCAATTAGCTCTTTCATGCTAGAAAGAAAACAGGGTCCAATTTTTTAAACAAACTGGATCAACCTTAATACACAAAAATCTGATGAAATTATGTAACACACGGGCAAAAATTCAGGTTTTTTTTCTGGAGTGAATTTGTATATCAATAGCATATCATATAAGGAGTGTGTTCATTTTCTATCAACTAGTGACCCAGCAGTGTGATCACATGTAGTTTATGAATGAGATTGACAACGTTCTATTCTAGGATTAGTATTGTTTAAAGTGAAAACAAGTATATAACAATGATATAACGGCTAATGCATCTACAATACTTTCTTAATGGAAATAAAGGAAGTTAAAAGTCTATTTAGAAAATTTGGGTTTACATATTATATTAGATTCACTGTCGTACATGTAAGGATTTCCTTAAATATGAACATGCGTCGACAATTGAAACTAGAGAAGCTTGATTGGACGAATGAATGACCAGCACGCTCAATAGTGGGTGAAAAGTTTATGCCATGGATTGCATGAGTGGCAAGTACAGTATTTCCAAGTCAAATTGACGCATACTAAAAATTTACTTGGTGCATTCTAAAAATTTGGCTGTCGCAAGTCCAGATTTTGCTTGACTCATTTTAAAAAATTACTTGACTCATTTTTTTTAATTCGGCTTGGCGCAAGTGAAAAATCTACTTGACGCAAAAAAACTCTTTATTCATTACTTCATTTAAATAAGATGTCAAACTGTAACTACCAACTCACTCAAGAAGACGGGCTCGGTGGAATGAGGGACGAAGATGGAAACATTTTGATGGATTAGAAATCACGAAAGGTGCTGTTCATGATTTCATTAAAAAATATATGGCCTTCACTTTTAAACAAGCTGCATTTCATAACAAGAGGAGAAATGATAATGAATATATCGAGCAAAGACACGATTGGGTGATGGATATGCAAACTACGGACATGGATTTCCTTAAAAACTGTATTTTTATTGATGAAGCAGGTTTTCAAGTCAATTTAAGACGCACTGGAGCTTGGGGGCCAAAAGGAGAAACGCCAGTTGTAACTGTTCCAGTAACACAACTTATACTATCTTAGGTGCTATTTCAGTTCATGGTGTTATAAATGTCAGTGTCAGAATGCCCAGTCTGACTTCTAGTGAGCTTGTCACTGGAAAAAAAAATATGTGCTTTCCAAGGTTGGAGCATTTCCAAGCACTCCAAGGTTGGAAAGTAATTGGAAAGGTTGGAGCATTTCCAAGCACTCCAAGGTTGGAAAGCACTCGGCGAGTGAAAGTGAAATGAGTTTGAAGTTCTTGTATACTCCCCCTTTTTTTTTTCTACTACCGAGAAGGGCCTTGAAAAAACTTTTGACATTAAGTTTTGAAACACGAAAAAGAACAAGGTTCAATAACAGTGAATCATGTATATCATTCCATCATCTAAAAAAAGACTATTATCGAACAAATAGAGTATTTTTATAATAATCATTACATTGGCCAATTCTCAAAACATCATTCAATAGAATACCGTATTTGGATAGTATTAATAGCTTATCGTCCACTTAAATCATTAGTATTTGGCCAGTTTTATCAATATTTATCAAAATGAGCATGCTTAAACTCATTACAAAACCATTATTCGACTATTCAATTATTCATAGTTATAATTATTTGTTTATAAATTCATATCTTTATTAATTGTATGTAGTTATATATACGTGAAATAATATTGAATGAGACAAGCCATCATAAGGCAATTAAGTAAATGAAGGGTATATATAATACAATTAGGATGATACAAAGTAATTATAATACAGGTAGTCAGTAATGGGGATGAGAAAGGTGTAGAATACAAACAGATGTAGACAAGAAATACATTAAGAAAAGGCTTTATGTTATATAAAGATAATCCAGTTCGTGATAGACGATATGGCTAGTAGAATACAATTGAGATACTAGCATGGTAGCAAATCCTTGTGTAGAGTCTTTGTTTTTTTTTTTGCAGGTAGCAGAAGAGGTTTGATACAGTGGCTAAGATGAAAACGCATTAAAAGTTAAAATACAAGGGCATCATTATTCTATGTGAATAAATAACAAGTTAATAAAGTTTATTAAGATAAGTTATAATATGTATATTATGTCTTACCACGGCATATCACCATTTCGAAAAGTCATTTCAAGAGAATGAAAGTTTAGACAATAAATAGATAAAAAGGAAGAGCTTTCAAAAATGAAAAGTGTAAAGTAAGAGAGAAGAAACAAACAAAAAAGAAAGAGCAGAACCCTCATGTATTTATATTGATAAAAGGACATGAAATGGTGAATAAATTATTTTTAGAGAACCTCAAAACATTCTGCAGATGCTGATGGATGATAGAACGACATTTTATGAGAAAAAACATTATTTTAGAGAAACACATTTGGTATTCAATACATTGCACAAAATCAAAAAGAAACACTTACAATAGATGTTGTATATGTTTTTAATTTCATTATTAATTATAGGCTTGTGTTGTATTTTTGTTACAATATCACCAAGTTTTTCACCTTCGCAACGATACCAGTATCGTTTGTTTCATATCACTAGAACGACTCTTTATATTTTCTTTTTTTCATTCTATTTTTAAATTACGATAGTAAGCAAAAGTCAGCCAAACAGCATAATTACATATATGATTCAAATACACAATGACTCTCCTTGGTTGGGCATCACTTTAGATAATTATTAGCTTTGAATTTAATACGTAAGTAGTACATCAGTAAGGTACCAAGATAGCAATATAACGCACCTGGAGTTGTCTATTAAGATCATACACTGGTTTCATATCGCAATAGAGCTCCTTTTTTTAGGTTTGAAATTATACTTAGTGTTGTATTTATGTTATAAGCAATAATATATAGTAATAGTCGAGAAAAACAGAATGAGTCTCTTAGTAACTCTTTTATTAGATCGAGAGAGAGCTCATAACAAATCAATCATCCATGTAATTAATAGAAAGTCTGAGTTTATAATGAATATGCCAACGTCATCTGTATTCAATGATCTCGTATCACCATACGATCTATATGGCAAATACGACAGAAGGGATATTTTTATTATAGCTGTATTTATTATTTGATTAATAATAAGGGACAGTAACGACAATAACAATAAGAAAAAAGAATCAAAAGTTATTGAATTATTCTTAAATAATAGACTATGGGTAAAATAAAAAAAATAGGCTCAGACCTCCGACAAAAGAAAAAGGTAGAAGAAGTCTAAAGTGGTTGAGTGAGTAATAAAAAGTATGATAGTAGAAGCCAAAAAGCGAATAAAATAGTAGGAAGTACCTTTAAAGTGTGTCGTAGTGGAGAAATAATGAGAACCAAAGTATAACTTTTTTAAAAAAAACACAATGAACAAACAGCATATGAAAAGCAACAAGTAAACCGCAAAAGGAACCGATAAAGAAGACATGGGTCAAGTCAGCAGAAGCATATTCAATTGGTCAAAGAGTAATTATTACCAAAAAGATATATATAAAAAGTGGTAGTTGCCATCATGGCTTTTAGAGCACTTATAAACGAAGAATGTTTTTATTGAATTGGGGGTAATATAAAACAATAAGAACCTAAAAAAAAGAAGATAAAAAAATAATTATAATAAAAAAAAAAGGAAGAGATGCTCTTTTATATTTTTTAAGAAATACTTATCCTTTTTTGTACGTAGTTCAAACGTATTACTACTAATCGTCGCTCATCATATCGGTATAGGAGACATTTGCACTTTCAATCCACTTATTTACTGGTCCCTGTTTGGTCATTTTGTTCTATTTAAACATTTGAAAAAGGCATCTACTAATCCATAAATGGAAAAAATTGAAATAAAAAAATGATTTTATTTGATATGTCACTATTTCAATTTGTAACAAATTGACAGAATCATATTCTGTTCTTCAACAGTGTTATTATGTCAAAATTTACATTGTACAAACTGCTTCTGTCAATTTTCAAGATTCTGTAAATAATTGACAGAACTTTTTTCCCCAGGTGTAAGACTTAAGAAATAGACAAGGAAGGATAAAGTGCTGGTACAGATTAATCATCCGCAAAGTCAGACAACGCATCGACAAAGGAATCATCGAATAACGTCACAGAGTATGGCTGTTTATCCCGTTTTTGGAAATATGATTTGGATAGCTTCTTTTTCTGTTATTTTTTCACACTCTTCAACAATAAGCAATGGTAAGAGACAAGAATAAACTATAACAAATTCATAAGTCGATATTAATAAGATATTAATTAGCCTCTATATTCAAAATAAATAGAAACAAGTGACCTTTATAAAAGTCTTACTGGAAACATAACCAGCACCGTAGCTAAATAAAAGAATAACAACATGGGATAAAAAGACCAAATAAAATGACAATGATTAAAAGTAAGATGACTGCACCAGAATTATTAAGTCAATTTATAAGACCAAACAAAGATCCCAAAGCATTACTATATTTGTCAAAGCTTATTTTTATTGATCGAGCCAGCACATTTTGAAAGGAAGAAGATGGAAAAGAGAATAACAGTAAATTGAATGAGAAGACTTGACCTCATTTATTTCTATGAAGGTATTTGCCTTTGTTAAAAAGCAGCTGATAAAGATCGAGAAAGTAGTTAATATCACTTCACAATGAGCATCATCCCACCAAAAAGCACTATCATATAACTTTTTTTTTATGCAAAATGGGAAAAAATATTAAAAGTAATTAGAGACAACTTTACTATTTAAAAAAAAATGATGAAATCGTAGTTGGATCGTTAAAGAAATAATCGTAACAGGACTAACCACGAGAGAGAGTGCTTCATCTTCCAATCCCACCAACTTCAAATCAATCGAATCAAAGTTTGCTGCCCCTACAAACATAAGTAGTTGTGTGTTAGCAGCAACCTTAGATAGTATCAACAAAAGGGGTAGTGTGAATTCAGATAGAAAGGTGTTTTGTCCAGCAAAGTCAGAAACCCCCCATTTCGCTGCTTTACAGCCAACATTCTCCCAACCACATAATTGTTTAATCCAAACGCGTTACAAAGAGAAAAGGAGAAGCAGAAAACGAAATCGATAGAAAGCGTATATGCAAAAGAGAAGAAGCATTTGTCATGTTTGACATATTAGTAGCACCGCTCTTATCGTTGTTTAGTTTAAAGTGCGCAAAAAAAGAATATAAAAATCCAGTGAAAACCCCCTCCCCATAAAAAATGATTCCACGATATCACTGAATAGTGAGCATATTGTGTACATGTCTGGTGAGTCTGGTAATAAATCATCAACACCCTTTTAAAATAAGAAGACAATAAGCTCTTATCTTGGTGTACTTGTGCCAAGTTTTTGATTTTATAATACAAATATACGCAAAATCAACGCGCAAACTTAAAGCAGTTTACACGATTGAGTTCTAAAAACAGTAACTTATGGTGTATACATACAAAATACAGACAAAAACGGTCCAACTTTTGTCTGTGCTCTCAAGTTTTTACCTCAATCAAGTCACATGTAATTCCAGTTCAAGTTGATAATATATAAACTCTTAGTATGTTTATCACTAGAGAACCGATAAATAATAACACTCAACGAATCAATGAAATGGCGCCACATTGTTACATTTTTGATGAGAATAAAAAGGCAAAAAGGTCACACGGTATCGAAATGCTCTCTCTTCCGTATTCCTTTCATCACCTACTCTGGTTTAAGTTAGCTCCACGTGTCGTATTGGTCAGAAAGTTTCCCGCTTATTTCATTTATATATTTGATTGAACAGCGTTCAAGTGGAAAGGTAGATTGTGAGGATAAATGCTATTTTCTCTCTTCTTCTCAGCTTCATGTAAGTATGCTTGCTTTATTTGTTTCAGCCTCATTGATTATGTCCTGGAACAGAAAGGTAGCTTACCATCACCCTGCAGACAGATCCAAAGGGGATTTTAAAGACTGTTATTATATTTGTGTAATTTAATAGTGGTAACACAACAAGTAAGTGAGAGGCATTAAAAAAGCACAAGTGAGAGAAAGATGATGGGTCCCCCTTCCTGTGAATTTTTTTTATGATACATCCTTTTATTTGTACTATTTTTAAATTCTATACCAATGCTGCATCAGTTTTGGTTGAATAACAAAAGATAAAAAGCAAAAGGCATTAGGGATAAACCAGTTAAAGCTATCAATTTAGACATAGTACATGTGCGATTTTTCATTCCGAATAATTTCTAAAATTCAATAGCTTTCTTTTTTCCTTTTCTTTCTTCTTTCTTTCTCTTATTCTCCTTTCCTTTTTTTTAAGCTTTTCTTTTCTTTTTTTTTTTGGTTCGTCTTCCTCCTCTTTTTCTCCCTTTTTCTTTTATTCTAATCATATTTTATTACTTAGTTATATATAACAACGATAGACAAAAGTTTTTTTTATATAAATACATAATGTAAGTAGAAGATGATGTAATATAAACGTAAATAGTTAAAAAGACTTACAACTGATAAAAAGAAATCAGTGCCTTTTTTTTAAACTTGGCTTTCGACAAGTCGCATAAGGTTATTCATCGTCGGAGATCCAACAAGCACGTTTTTTTTTTTTTTTTCCAACTCTTTATCCACACCTTTTCTTTCAACACTTCAAAAGAAAAAAAAAGAACGTTCTTCTCTACTATTAATCATCAACTATTGAACAGTATCATACCCTTTTAGAAATGAATACAATTTTTGATATTAATGTATCTGAGTCACCTATTTTTGTAAAAGACTCAGGCGATGATTCTTGGAAGACGGTACCAGTATGTAATTCAATTCCTGTATAAAATGCGCATATTTACTAAATACACTCTATAAATATATATACAGGAGTTCAATATTACCGTAAAGACTGATCAATACACGGTTTATATAATCAGGTACATTCCTGATCTTTATAGTTTTGACCATATGGTAAGGAGAAAGAAAGCAGAATCCCTTCCCCCTACTATCAACACCGTCATTTATGATTTCTTACGTACCTTTTTTTTTTTAAAAAAAAAAGATCAAAGCTTATTATCATAAGATCAAGATTCCATTTCCAACCTTGACTGAGTCACTTTCGAAGGCTGAAAAGAGACGCAGTATTCGTAATTTTTTCCACATGTCAGCCAAACATAAATCGAATGCAGACAAAGTAGAGAAATATCTTTATCGATGTTCAATGGATCCCATCCTAAAAAAATCGAGCCTCTTACGTGATTTCTTTTCTCCTCAAAGAGATGGTGATTTCAAGTCAACTTCTGAGCGCACGGACTGTTCTTCAAGAGCATCGAGTGTATCACATGAAGATGCTGGATCCCTATCAGCTGATGCGAAATCACAAAGTATTATTTCAAATGACGATGACGGTAACAACGACAACGCCGAGCCCATTGACAGCAACCCTGATGTTGCCAAGATGTGGGTACCTAACCCTATGCACTCCGTTGTTAGTTTCTCGACCCGTAATTCGCAACAGCACCAAGAGGAGGAAGAAGAACAAGAAGAAGAAGAAGACGATGAAATGGAGCAAGATGATATAGACATTGTGGATTCAGTATCGAATCATAATTCAGACTTTCCACTAGATCATTTAGAGATGATTAAAGTTCTTGGCAAGGGATGTATGGGCAAGGTAAGATTAAATTACTTTACTTTAGCTTCATTCAATAACCATCCCATGATGTATATTTATTATACATATGTATATATAGGTTTTGTTGGTAAAATCAAAGGCAACCAAGGAGCTTTATGCTTTGAAATCCATTATCAAGGACCATGTGATAGATCAACGTGAAATCTCACATACTCTCGCAGAGCGCAACATTTTAGCTCAGCTATCAGAAATAGATCACCCGTTCTTAGCTAAACTCTATGCATCCTTCCAAGATGAACATAGACTTTACTTGCTTACAAATTACTACTGTGGTGGTGACCTTGCTACTCATATGGCCCGTCTTTATACATTTTCAAAAGAATGTGCATTGTTTTATGCTGCAGAAATTATAGATGGTATCGGTGAATTACATAGAATGGGCGTTCTTTATCGTGACTTGAAGCCAGAAAATATTTTGTTGACAGCCAGTGGTCATGTTATTTTGACTGATTTTGGTCTTAGTAAATTCTTGATTGAATCAGAGGATTACTCTACACAAACGTTTTGCGGCACAGCAGAGTATTTAGCACCAGAGGTGTTACTGGGCGAAGCCTATTCATTTGGCATTGATCATTGGAGTTTTGGCACCATCCTCTATGAAATGTTAGCAGGTATAACACCCTTCTGGGCAGATAACCATGCAGACATGTATCGTAGAGTACTGGAAGATCCACTTGAATTCCCAGCCGACATTTTCGATTATGAAACTGCCGAATTTTTATCCGACATTTTAGATCGTGATCCTAGAACACGTCTTGGTGCCAATGGCGTAGACGAGATCAAGTCGCATGTTTACTTTGCAGATATATCCTGGGAGGATTTAAGGGCTCGCCGAATTCAACCTCTTTTTGTTCCAGATGTTGCAGATGAACTCGACCTGGGCAACTTTGACCCCGATTTTTTGGCCATGGAGCCTGAATTAACCCCCGTACCTTCGGAAATAGAATTCTCACCGGAAGTACAAGATATATTTGACGGCTATTCATTCACAGATGAGCAGTACATTGCAGAAGAGAAGTACTTTAGAAATATTCACCCAGATGCTGTATCCGAAGTATTGGGTGATGAAGAATCCGAATTAGACCAAATGACTCCACTTAGACAAGAAGAGGAGGATGGACTCACTGTTTTCCAACCAGCACGTAAACGTGGCAGCGTCAGCATGTTGTCTGATGTCGACAGCTTCTGTCTCGGTGACTCGGCTGCTAAACACACACTTCACGATATCCCTCCAATTCAGCAAACATTCAAAGACGAAGAGCATGCTCGTTATGCAAAACGTCGAAACACAAGTGCATCCGAAGAGCATAATGACATGCAAGACGAGTATACGCTGGTCGTTCCCATCCATCATTCCAACATCATACCCGACCTATCAGCAGAAGGTTCAACAGTAGGTGACGCCACCTCTTTCGATGATCTCGAATTCTCAAAATCCCCCGACCTTCGTCTTTCATTTAATATTGACCGTGCCGTTCCTTCAACTTCACAGAATCCTTCTAATAAGTCTGTCAAGACAAATAATAGTCGACAAAGCAAAGCACGTCGCTTTTTCTCTCTCCTTCTATAATTACTTATGCTATACACCCATACCCCTCTTTTGAATAATCACACCCATCCTATTAATACCAGCAAAAAAAAATTGAAAAAGTATGAAAACCAAAAAAATTATTATTAAAGGTGCAAAATAAAATAATACACATTTGTACTCCTTCTATTCAATAAAGTTTCCATACCAACCCAATTGGTCATTACACGTTGATCACAGTGACAG
>VCJL01001969.1:25109-36556 GCA_024139405.1 Backusella mclennaniae | reverse complement strand
TGAATTTTTTTTTAAAAAAAAAAAAAAAAAAGAGAGAGGGAGGGAAGAACTTGGTCTCCAACTACTAAAGCTGAATCATGAAATCAAGGGTTTCCAGGTTTGAAGATCATAATATCGCATAAAGTTACATTCTTACCCAATTTAAATATATAAAATAGTTGTACTTTATTACTGGGTATTTTATAATAATACAAGAAAAGACTACCATGGAGAAAAGTCCTGCTGGAAGTATAAAGTTAAACTGCGTATGAGTATGTACAACAGAGTAACTGAACGTGCTTTGCTGAAGAGAATTCTCGAGTTACAAATAAAGTAAAAAGATGTTGCGAAATCACCCAAAAAAGAAGGTATCAGTAAGCTTTAATTTTAATTACAATAAAAGTAATAATTTGTTAATAATATTAAAGCAGAAAATGTAATTAATATCAGTGTTAGTAACATGTTACCACTTGTTTTCATATAAAAAGGGGTCGTCTTTTTTATATAATTTCTGATCCCTTTTCCGTACTTATTGTCTCCGCTATATTTGTTGATATTCAACAGCTTCATTATCAAGTGTAAGCAAATGCAAAAAAAAGGGATGGCTTATATAATCATTGATTTCCTAACAGTCTAAAATACAAAGAAAAGGGATTAGATTATGTATGTTTGTTTAACCAAACCTAGTAGTTGCATCCAGATAACAGGACCAAGCGTATCCAAGAGTAAAAAGGGAATAGCACAGGTTGGACGAGCCAATTGATTGAGTAAAACAGATTCCACCCTCGTTCTTGTACGACCTATTTTTCAATAAGAAAAAATAAAAAATAAATAAATAATAAACAAATAAAATAAAGTAAAGTAAATCCTACTTTCGTTAGCTCTCTTTTTCTCTCTCTTCTCGTTTTTTTTAACTCTTCTTCTTTCCTTTCTTTGGGTTTCGTTTTACCAAATAAGCAAATGCCATTTTCTGAAGTGATTGATACAAGATCGACCATTAGTGCGCCCGCCACAAGACAAGTACCAATGTTACATAACGACGATGAGAAACTACCAGAATTTACAGAGTTCAAGCTAGAAAACTTTAAACTTGCATCAGCTTCGGCCCCTCACCGACTCCGAGAAGCCCGTAGATCGCTTGTTTTGTTTTTAGAGCCCAATCCTGACACGCCCATCTACACCTCACTGGAAACCTTTCAGGAAAAGACATTTGTTCGATTTGGACCCAACCAGGCACATAACAACCCCGCACATATCTCATTGATGGGTAGGATATTGATTGAGAGGGGTCTGGACTTTACCACAAAATGGAAAACCGTCGACGAGTTTATTGCCGTTGTTGAGGAAGAGGTCGGTCGTGCTAGACTCTCTCCTCCAGACTTTTGTGGTTTCGATCTACTTGACAAACCTACAAAGTCGCTCATAATCAAAGTGCGTTTAAACTCTGATTATAACAAACTAGCAAAAGCCATTGAAAAGCGCATGAAGCCCAAATGCAGTGCATTGGAAGTAAGATCAATGGACAAGATGGATCTTGCTTACAATGTCCTTCAGTCTCTTTCAAAGACAACATTAAAAAAGATCAAAGAAGACGCCGAAGCTACTATTGATATCTATGATTGGGTAAAGACAGGTGGTTCCTGGCGTATTTCGCTCTATGAAGTGATGGTGGAGAGTCAAATGGTGGGCGTGAGACAGCAACTGACTCTATTAAAATCATGGCCCATCCAGCCAGTGGCCCAGTCCGTCTCCTCTTACTTGTTACCTGTTTCTTTACGTATCAAACTGTCATTCTTATCCTCTTGGTTTAAACTAGAGCCACCCCCTCCACCTCCTCAAAATAAGGTTGAAAAATCTACTGAATCCACCGCTGTTGTTTTACGTAAAAAATCCAAGTTGTTTCGATAAAAAAAAATATACATACATGTTTACACATTCACTTATACACACACTCACACACACACACACACACACACTCACACATTTATCTATCTTCTTTATATAAATATACAAACACACGCTAATAATCATAATAATCATAGTTATAACAATAAAAGTGATGATAGGCCAATCAGTGTCTTCATCTTCCATAAAACCTCTTTCGTTTTGTTTTCTTTTTTTAATCAATCACAAATTTACAAATATTCTTTATAACATTTAATCCATTTTAACGTCTGTATCCTCTTCCACTCCACGAATATAAAGTACATTATTACATCTAAATATAGAATTAGTTATTTCATGATATACTTATAAAGATAATAAGTTGAACAACATCTTCATCATCATTACCTGATCAGCACTTCACCAAGTGTACCAACAGATACACCGTTTTGGAATTCTTCGGTGTTGGCGAGCTAAAGAGGAAAAGTTAAGTCCAAAGTAACGCGTATTTTTTTTGTTATACTGTTATCATACCTGAAGGTTCATATAGTTGTCAACAGACATGAGATAACCATGGTATTCACCACCCCACTTCAACTTAACAGCGACAGGTTTACCAGTGAGTTCAGTAAGAAAAGGCTTGGGATTAACGGGAACAAACTACAGTGCAAAACTTTAATATATCTACTTGTTAAACATATATAAAACAAACAAGATCTTACAGCTGACATGATGATTTAATGAACAAACAAGAAAGGGTGTGATCTATATTAAATAACAAAAGCAACAAACAGTGTAAAAAGAAATATTTTTTTGTAAAAGAAAAAAAAAAGTTCTACGTCACTCCGATATGGAGGAATTCCAAATTTCTTACGAGATCAATTTGTTGTCAAAATGTGGCATTGACTTTACTCAAATACAATTGTTTGTTTCAATTGCTATCTTTAATCCATTTTCTCACCATAGCCTATTCATACATTTAAACATTTAGATCATTTGCATGCTAAAAAAATACACAATATACTTTTAGCAAAGAGGTAATTATGCTGATTTATCAATGCTGAATGTTACCATGGCAATGCAGGAGGCTGTCTTTAAATCAAAAAGATTGAAGAGCCTCCCATGGTTTTAAATTTCAAAATATATATCAAACTGAGTCCCGCTTTTATTTATAAAGCAATGTGAAGACTTTAGCTAAATATGACTACTTGCAGAATCGGTTTGCTTTATTCATTGTATCTTTTTGTAAAGAATATTGGCTTGATCAATAACTGTGTTATTTATTCTTATACATGAACCAAATATTCAGTATTAAAAAAATTGTTTTACATTTGATGACAAAGATCTCGTTTGTCCAACAGTAAACTTTTTTCTTTACACCACTTTTCTATTTTACACCATTTCACTTTGTGCCATTATCTATTCCTTATGTTATGTTTTACGATTCAAGCATGTTATTGACCTGAATGACTCCATAAATATACTTTTACTATACTTGAATAGACGGATTCCTACAGTAGGGCGCTACAATATGGGTGATGCTGAAAGTAAAGATATAGAAAGTAGGAATATGTAATATTTATTATTACTACAAGGGGAGCTGATCGTTCTTAGATGTAGTATATCTTTTTAATAATAAAAGGTCCTGTACTAAAGAGATATTAGACCTGCTATTTATCGTATAACATTGTATATGAACACGTTGATTATACTATATAAGTTGTTTAATGTTACAAAAACATGAGTAGTTTTTCAATCTACATATTATCAAACTCTAAGTTATATTATTACTCCCAAACTTATTTTAGATTCTTCTGATTCAAATAAAGAAAGATGTTCCCCTCAAACAACATACTTCTTTTCCTCAAAATATTATCAAATAGCGCGAACTCTAAACTCCAGCTCCACGCTCAACAATGTGGAATCAGTTAAATAGGAGGGGGCTTTTTTTGAACCGATAGAAAGAACCATCAAGGATATTTGACTCCTTTCAAGTATTATATTATTTGGAATAAAATATATTTTTGCAACTCATTGTATAACTAGAGTTGGACGTATACGGCTAAATAGACTTTGAGCCCTATATATTAAAAAGTGTACTATTATATGCTTTTGAAAACAGATGGAAAGTTTTCTTGATCGCCAGTCAGAATATAAAAGACCGCTATAACATCGGCTTTTTAGCATAAACATTACCATTTTAATTAATTATATTAAAACGAATAGATCTCAGAATCATTCATAATACATTGGATCTTATTTATTTTGCTTTCATGATTCACCTGTCATTTATATTCAAAATATACATTATATAATTACATCATTTTTTAGATAACCTGTGTACGATGATATGGACTTTTAAAAAATCAACACACCAATGCTTTCAGAGTTAATTTTTTTGACAGCGGTGCTATGTAGTATTTGAAAACTCTTTTCCAGGAGTCTAGGAAAGTTAGAGTGCTCTCGATAATCAAATAAAATTTTTCTCATTAACCAATATTGCTACCTGCTGCGATTAAATAAGTTCAAGAAAGTAGAGCAAAAAATGTGGACAACATTTCACCATCTACTTTACATGTGTATGTGTTTTGAAGTGTTTAATTTTTTTTTTCTTGCTCAAATTAAATTAAAACTCTGATTTTTACAGTAGCAGTGAAACAAAACTATGATAAAAAAAAGCTCTATAATTTACAATTACTATTCTTAGTTTTGCCATTCTTAATAACGTGGTGAAAGTTCCCAGATCCTTTTTTTTTATAAAGAGGAACAAACGAAGGACCCTAGAATTAATTCTATTTTTTTTTTAAAAAATAAAAAAAGCAGTAAAAGAAAATATTGAAACGAATATATACCAAACAGGCGGTTTTTTAGAAGTCTGGGAAGTAAAATTGATTAGTTTGGATTCTCCTAATGCTTGTAAAATGAAAGCTTGAAAAAAAAAAGGGTTTTTCAAATTAGAGTTTCTCTCTTTTTTTTTATGATATGGACCTGAATGCCCGAACGACAACCAGTCGTGATAGATGATAATCCCCTAAAGTTAAATTATGGCGAAGAGTTTACCTTCATTGGTAAAGGGATCGGCTTGTCTATTCCTCTTATAGAAGCTGCTTACTCCTTCAACAATATCAAACATGCGTGAACAGAAAAAAAAAACATTGGAAGTGAAAACACCAAATTTAATATCATTAATAAATATAAAGATATAAGCGTCTACTCTAACGACAAACGGTAACATTTTTATATAGAATGCATGATGATCTGTTAAAAAAATCTCATGGTGAATAGTAATAGTAAACCCTTCTCTTCTACTCCTTTCTCTCCCTCTTCTCTATAATGGAAACAAGTGATTTATAAAAGCATATTATAGAAGTTATCTAGTTTACAGAATAATCCGTTAAAGAATACAAATATTTATATAAAACAAGTAGAAAGGGAAACAAGTACGAATAAAACATAAATAAATTGAGTTGTTCTTCTTCCTCACTATAGTATTTTCAGCCACGTTCTCAGGGGACAATCGTCTCTGGATTATGTCATAAGGAGAGACAACTTAAATTACTAGAGCTAGTGTGTTTTAATACGAACCATTCAATAAAAATAATTTTATGTGCTTTCGTCGCTCCTCTTTCTATTAGGAAATTGTTTAAGATTCCATCATTTCCGTTAATACTATTACATGTATAAAGCACTGGAATCACCATATGTCTTGATCACTTCTGGCTAGATCAAATAAAATATATGCAATTAAATTCATTGAATTGCTGATATTACTTGATCTTGACCTGCATTATACAAAAGCATATATAGCAATGAATTTTTCTAAAAATAAGTACTAAATTTACTATTATTTGCATATGCAATAAAATTGGCTATTTAATCATTTTTTATATTGACAAGGGCAATGCAAGAAATAAACATAAATAACTATCACTTGGTTATTTTTATTCTTTCTTTCTCTCTCTCCTTTATTTGAGCATCTTATTTCACATTCAAATATTACCTTTATTATTTCAGTGTTCTTTTCTTCCAAATCATTTATTTGTTCTATTGTATATACAAGTAAAGGCATTAAAACAATTCAAGAAAACTTCTAATGTATTGCAATTACTGATCCTATTAATATTTTCAGAAAATACAGCCAACAAAAAAAAATAAAGAATACAGAGAAGCTCCATTGCTATCATTTTTTTTTTTAAAAAAAAATAAAAGAAAAGAAGATTGATTTAAGCAAGACGAAGAAAATTATATCAAAGCTGTTGAAATGTCGAAAGTTATTCAGATCAAATTACAAACGCTCAAGTTTGACAGAAAAAAGAGCCAGAATTTTTCTAAAATCCAACTTCCTAATACTCTTACCAACAAAAACTCGAGCCTGGATATAAAAAGAAGTGGCAATAAATCTAACTTCTTTTCCTCTTCCTCCTACTCCAACTCCTATAGCGATGACAACGATCTCCCAATCAGTGCAGATAGAAGATGTAAGGAGAGAAAAACCAAAGAAAAATAATTCGCTATTTTATATTACAGGAGTATTTAAAACTAGCAAGTATTTATATAATTTGTTATTCTGTAGATAAGAAGGAGACTCGCACCTCAAAGTATCACACTTACAGTGAAGGGTCATTCAAAAGTTTAGGCAAAATTCGTTCTAATCAGTTCCAGTTGATCGCTCCACCTTCTTCTTCACCGCAAATTCCCAACATTGTTGAAGAAAACAAGATTCAAAAAGAAAAAAGCAATGGAAACATTGAGGACAATAAGAGTAGACATGAAGATGATGAGGAAGAAGAAGGAACAATATCCTCAGAAAAAACAGAAGAGACCGACGATAGTATCAATCGAAAATCGAAAAAATCAGCATACACAACGATTCCCATTATAACAATCTCACCTGATGATAAAGATACTGTCCAAGATGACAATGACGATGAAACCGACTACAATGATGATGAATACGATGATGATAATTACAGTAGAGACACTTCTGACAGCCTTTTAAATTATAGCAGTGAAGAAGAGGATGACGATGATGACCAAGTGATACAGTACAATCACTTGAACCCACCCCAAATTCACATTGCAGTTAGAAGGGACGCGTCCCTGTTCAAGATTGAAAAGATATCCAGGGAAAACATGACTCCTGCCTTTAATCTTGCAGAGGTTCCAAAAATTAGCAATTTAACACAAAAGGCAGAAATAGACGAGAATCAGAATTGGGTTTTCTCTACTCCCAAACTAAAGAACCAGGTATTAACAACATCTGCAGGAATAGTGACACCTCCAGAATCTCCCGAGTGTCAATATAATAAGTTGAGTGGTGACAGTTCTGAAAGTGCAACTTTTGAAATGGACAACAGACTTTGCTTTATTCATGTCCAAAAGGTAATACTTGAAAAAAAAATAGTAGCAGTAGTAATAATCTGCTGTTTTAGTCGTAAATAATATACTTAGCATATATATATATATAATAGAGAGCACATCGAAGTATAAAAAGTTTCATTACAGGCACTTATCAGTTGAACCATCTTACAGTGACAAAAGTAAACTCTAGCATATCCCCTTACCCCGGTCTTCATAGTGCTACCGATAATACTACCAGAAAGAGTAAACTTTTACTCAAGATAATAATTGTATCTTTAACTAAAGAAACATCCGAAGAACAGAGGCGTTTTGGTTTTACTTTTTGGTGGCACAAATCAGTCACCAGTCGGAATCAGGAGCCGCGGTTGAAGCTCCAAGATGATGCCAAGTTTGCCATCGCGCCAGATTCGTTGGTAAAGGAATCCTTAGTAACATGGATTGGATCCCAAAATCAAACACAGGTAGAAGGCATACAATTGGTAAGTGTAGTACTGTGTTGTCTCTTCTTTTTTTTTTTTTTTGAATGCTCTCCTTTTGTATTAATGCTCATACTATTGTCGCTTTTCTAGCCATGTTTATCAAAGGCAGATTCCATCATGAGAGATGGCAAGAAAATATACGTGGTTTACGATCCAAGCTTATTTCTAGTCTAAAGACGGTCAATGATATCATACTGAAAAACAAAAAGAGACTGTGCTACTTTTTACTCTTTCTTTTTTTTTTGGGAGGCGAAGCGAAAGGAGCAGGTTTTATTCAGCCAAGGCTGCCCTTTTATTTTTTTTATTTTTTTTTCTCCAACTTCAAAGTTTGGATTCGATCGTGCTGCGCAAATCCAATCCAGTCAAACTTTCCAACTCTTTAATTGCATTATATGATTGTCCCATTTTAACATCTGTATATATAAATAACATTCAAAAATAAAATAAAATAAATTACTATCGTTATAAAATATCATATATAAAAATAACTTACGGATGGTTGTTATTCCGAGAATTTTGGCAGCTTGTATATTTACTCCAATGTCATCCAAAAAGATGGCCTCCTCAGGTTTTATGCCAATAAGATCACAGGCATAAATAAAAAAGTTTGGATCCGGTTTTCTAAAAAAGTGATGTGTCAAGATAACCTTGTTTTTTTATCATTTATAAATCATACCTTAATCCGGCCACTTGGGACTCTATAAAATAGTCAAATAAGTGACGAAGACCAGCAATGGCTCCCATCCCCATTTCTTCCATCTCCTTTGGGTTATTTTTAGGCAACTCATAGCTATTGGTTAGAGCTGCAATGGTATATTTTTTACTTGCTAAAGTTAAAAATAAGTACCTTGTTGGTGGATTTATAAATAGATAAAAAAAAATACCTCTTAGATTTTCAATGACTCGTAATACACTGTTGTCTACTCTATTTGATTCACCAATCATTACTTTAAAAAGTTCTTTTCCATCTACGGTGACGTCTGGAATCACTTTAGGTACAGCTATTTAGTAGTATGTGTATGCGTTTAGTATTATATAATGTTTAAAGAAATCCACTTCGAAAAACGACATCTACCTTTCCCTGTTCTTTTAAGATATTCTTTATAGTTGTCTTTATTCGATGGGTGTGATAATTGATCTCCAAATAATTTACAGAATTCCTCAAACTTGATTTCGCCTCTCTCAAATTTCTAGCGCAAAATAGAAAAAATGAATAAATATGAAAATGTTTAATAAAGGCAATATTGTACCTGGAAGGCACCTTGATCACCTTGTTTCACACTATGGCGACATTCACACAAATTGAGCACATTAATATATATATATGGCTATTTATAATAATACTTTACATTGCAACATTCAAGTAATTTCTGGGAAATTCCTTTTCCTTTTCAAAACGATGGATACCAGCCATAGGTGATCCAACACATACACCACCTTGTATATTTTTGTTAAAAAAAAATACGTTTTTCAATTGCTTAATTAACCATTTACCAATATCAAATATAATAGTTTTGATCGTCATTTTTATTGTAATAATAAGAAGAAAAGAGTTGAATTAAATTTAAAGTTTACAAAGCAACTTTTCAAAAGTAAAATAAATGTGTAATCAGTTTCCCACAAACATTTGTTTTTGTGATCACAAATCGGAATCTCCGATAAAAAAATAGAATATACTTTATTGATAATGATATAAGATTTCAAGTTTTTTTTTTTAGAAGGAAGAAAAGGCAGACCAGCTGCCTTTAGGCACAAAGACCTTCGTTGGTGGCGAAATAACTAATATTAGAAAAAAGTAAATAAACATATCTCTAAAGTATATTGATGACACAACTTACGTAAGATGATCGGTAAAGCTCGTGAAAGGTACAATCGAGTCAGCACATTCATCAATTTCAATATCTGGGGTACAGGTTTCTATTTGCGGGAATATTAATGCAACAAGAAAAAAAAATTGTGTTCGATCACTTACGAACTGTATTAGGATCCGTAATAATCCAGGATTCGACACCTTGATGAAGGAAGCCAAATGACATAGGAGGTAAATGAGGCACAACTATAGTTTTTGTTATTAATGGGGGGGTTATTTTTCTCATAGTATATGTAGCCACTCAAACTTACTGTCACGCTTATGAACAACACGGGTATGGGAAATACCAGTACCATCAGAAAAGTAAGCAAAGGTGGGGTTTCCGACACGAGGACAACCTATCCATCTAATTTAGTATCATAAAGATAAATTTTTCTATGTTTATATTACCATAGGTATAAATGCTCAAATTATCAGGGCCAAGACGAGATTCGCGCAAGTAAAGATCCATACCAGCAAGTACAGCCTGTGCACCACCAAGGGAATGACTGAACAAAATATTAATTGAGCGATTCTTAGTTTTATATAAAGAACTTACCCAGTAACAATCACTTTGTAGGAGGGATAAGCAGTCAATTGAGCCTGGAGAACAGGGAAGTAATCAGAAATAACTGAGTTGTAAGAGTCCAAAAATCCTATATACATTATGTTAGAAGCATAGCAATAAACGAGTATATATTTGGATTCGTTACCAGCATGAACTTTAGCTCCGTTGACACTGGGATAATTAGCAAAGTTAAATTCCAAATCCTATTTTTCTACTTTTTAGTATGACAACACAAAAAAGAAAAAATAAATTAAAAACAAATCTTACAACAATGGCACTTCTGATCGAATTGGTACCACGGAATGCGAGGTAAATAACCTTATCCTTGTCGCTTCTCAAAATAAAGCCATTGGTGTCATCAATCAACGAGGAAAATGTATTGACGAGGACGCCATCAGGAACAGAGCTAAGGCAATTGGCACAATTCCAGGCACCCAAAGGAACAACGGTGCGGCAGTAAGGGGTGCTTGCAAGCTCAGCATACTTTGTGTAGGTGCTGATGTCAGAGGCAGATGGGGTTTTCGTGTTGGCATCGTGGGTTGCGACAATAGGAGGATAAATGGAAGGTAAATCCATAAATAAGCCGGCAACCAAGCTGTCGCGCTTTCTCTTTGAGCTTGAAGTGGAATTGTGGGCTGAGAGCCAGTCATTGTTCTTGTCAATGCTGTCCTGTTCGACGCTCAAATCTGGGGTACTGAATGATGGAACACTGGATCTACCTGAGATGACACTTGGAAGGGTAAAATCGGAGCTGTTATCAGTGGTGGTGTGGGTAGCAGCATCAGACGAGGCGGCAGGAGCTCCTGAAACAGTGTAGACAAAGGAGGAGACAAGAAGGCAGAGTTTAATTCCGTTGGAGATAGAAGTGAAGGATACCATTTTCTTTGTTTTTTTAGGTTTGGTTTTAATTAGTTGTCAAAACTAAGTTATCAGAAGGAGAGATATTGGGTTTGATGGAGAAAAAAAAGTATAAAGTGATGGTCTATTTATATTGAATTTTTACGGTGGACTTGCAAAGTTATTGATCTCACTCTCTACAAAAGTTTTGCATAACAGGGAACACAAAAAACTAAAAAGTATTAAACTGTGTATGTATGTTTTGTTATTACTCTTGTTCATATGGTTTTCTCATATCTCATAATTTAGGAAACCAATAAATATTGTACAAAGTTCAATAAGAGCTGGTTTTTCTGGGATTTTTTTTAAATGTCCAGTAGTACATACTATTCCCTCTTAGAGAGACCACGAATGTGGGGTAATAGTGGGGAACACTTTCATACTTTGTTTAAAGCGATTGTGTTAATACTCTACTATTTAAATATCAGGC
>VCJL01001969.1:9529-24382 GCA_024139405.1 Backusella mclennaniae | reverse complement strand
AAAGTTTTTTTTTTTTTTTAGTAGAGAGGGGGATCTAAATCAAAAAAATCTCATCTCCAAACTTACAGTCTCAAAAACCCCTTATATAAAATAATGAATGAACTTATTAGTATCGCTATTTACTATGTATATATGAAATATTCAACATTGTACGGTTTAGTTGAAAAATTATAGGGTAATGAGTTCATGCTGAATAACATTTAACGAAAATGTCATTACGTAAAAATTATACACCTGAGAATATCACATTTCCCATTGAAAAATAACAATTTAACTTTCTTAGCATTTTGAATTTATACAGTTTGCCCTAAACGGGTTCGTGTATTGTTTAAGGTTACAATTAAAATTTAAAACTGCCACTTTACATTCTGCCATATGGCCTATTATGTATATCATTATCGCAGAGTGACATTTATTATTATTACTGACCCAGGTTAATCATAGTAATAGAATCATTTTATTCAATTGATTTTTTCACTTTGTATTGATAATAGCAATAACAACATTCCCCAATGATGTTACAAAATAATTTACAATTTTAAATGTGACAGAAATCACTGTCAAAAAAATAGAATCTAAACTATCGGGGCTAAAACAATAATAAAAGCTCAAAAAAAGGGGATGTACAGCTATTGCACGAGCCTTTTTGTTCTACCATTTGTCGCGGTATCTTCTTCCGTCACCGTATGTTCATCACCGTTACATTCAGAAATATGTTTCAATATCTGTTTCTTTGTAAGTGAGAAGGTAGAATCACAAATCTGACAATACCAATAGAGCCTTGCACCTTCAGGTACCTTGTCTTCACTAAAGGGTATCGAGGACGCACAAGATGGTGTATCTATACTATTGTAATATATACTTGATGTTATTTGGAGTCCAGATCGTATAGCTATTTTATTTAGTAATAATCAAATGTTAGCTCTATCATGAGAAAAAAAATAGACTGGTGGTGTATATATTACCTTGTTTAGAATTCCATTCCCTTGGAAGTCCCTCTTCATTATTAGGATTTGCTATAAACTTGGGATACTTTTATAAAAGATGTTAATAGAATAGTTTTTCGAATAAAATAATTTCATACCATCTTCATTAATTCAGTTGACTTTGCTGCTCTCATATCTGCCGATATAGAAGTCTCCATGAACTCAACAAGATGATCTAGAAACATATATATATATATATATTGTATATCAATACACAACGAACTATTAATTAAGATGGAATACATTTACCGGTAAGGGAAAACACTTTTAGTTGGAATTGTTTCTCGGATTCCGATGTCCACATGTCGATTGTATCACTGTTACTAATTTGCTCATCCTGATAACTTAGGATATCTTGAATTGCTTGCGGCAAAGTCTCCCTTACTGAGGGACTTATTATAAAATTCTCAGGGGGTTCCTCGACAGACTAAAAAAATTCCAATTAATTAATGATTCTGTTGAAAATTAGATAATACGATTTACTTTTCCAAGACCACGACTGATACGAAAATTCAATAACTTGTGCCATTTCTCTCGAAGTTTATATGCCAAATACAGGACATATTCTGCAACAGGTCTTGTCCGGAATCTGACCATAAAGTATGAATCAAATACCAACACACTACAATCGGCATTTGTATCAACTAAACAAAGGTCTCAGTATTGATTTGCTAAGTTTAAAAACAATTTAAAGAAAAAGACGGTTTACTTACTAACTTTTGAAAAGAGTAAAAGCGCATGTATTCCTAACAGAACACAGGGTTAAGAAAAAAAAATTGTATATAATAAAGTAATTTATTACCTGGAACTCGTGTCATATTCAATAAGTATGGCTTGTTTGTCTCTAAAAGTTGCAAATAACACAAAAGTTGATGGTACAGAGCTTCTTCTACAGTTTCATCGTCTATTTAATTTTTATTAGTCATTCAGTATATATATATTCTAGCACAGTAATACCCTTTCTCATATTATCAGGATGTCCTTGAACCCAATCAGGATGCACACTCAATACACTCGTTGGATGTAGAGCTAAGAAACTCTTCACTATTGTGGCGTAAATAGATATGTATATTATACAAAAAATGATTTCATCCAACACTTACCTGGTGTATGGAAAACTAACTCATTACTCTTTCTATGGGGGTTATGCTCATCACCAATAGCCAACTGTGGATATAAAGATGAACACAAAATCACTTTAACAAGCTCAATCTCTCGTCTTGAAAGTGAAGATGCTCGTGATTTTAAATGTTTTATATTGTTCATTAATGAGAATTCTAAATCACGTATATCTGAGCTGTCTACTTCTTCAGCTTTATTAAAGAGATGAGTTAGTATCACAATATCAATTCACAGGTTTACTATGTACCATCATCATCATCATGTTGTGATTGATCCATTTTCAAAATACGATGTTTTTTATGGGAGCGTTGGTCAAATCTTTCTCTACGAAGTTTTTCACGATTTTTATATCTTAACTCGTGCTCCTAAGCAATAGTATTGTTTAGTATAAAAGCTTTCTCCGATGCTTAAGTGACTCCAACAAACCTCATCATCATGATTTGTATCAGAATTATTTTGACTCATCTTTTTAAGTGTCTCTAATAATCCAGGTTGAAAATCATTCAATACTTTTTCAAATTGTCGACGCATTTTTGCAATCTATAATAGTATAAAATATCAATTCAGTACTTGAAAAATCCAACAAAAAAAAAAAGTAAACCTCATATAGTCTTTGTTCTTCTACACCATGTTTTCTACACCAACTACGAGAAGAATACTATAATAACTTGTTAGAAAATAGTAATTTGATTGTTCAAATTGTATTTTATTTTCTTACTTCTCTATCACTTTTCGCCTTAATCCATGCTTGCCAGACGTTTAACAACACAAAAGGATCACCATCCTTTGAATCAAATTCTCGTCGGTTCTAGATATATAAACTATTGTGATAAATAGCGATGTTATTCTTAGTGAGTGTATAAATTACCTTTGTGATATCAATATTTTCATTATGTGACATGCGAGTAAACGGTGACTGAACACTCATAGCAGCTGCGATAGTAATAATAGGCTCTACCAAGTTGAATACCACGCCTAAAATAAGCATCTTACCAACTACCGCATCCACAGGCAGTTGTGCCAAGACTGAACCCAATCCCATGATGTTTTCATTGGTATCAATTGCGCCCAGATCGTGCAAGAAATCCATAGAAGCATTGATGGTATCCATAGAAGGCGGTTGTACATAATCAAACTCTCGAGGATTACCCAAATCCATGGATTTGATCTGAAGCAACAATGGTTCCAGTGGCGATCGCTGGATTTCGGGGATGGCGAAATCGTTAAAGTGATTGAATTCTTTTTCTGAATAGAGTCGGAAACATTCACCTGGTCCTGTACGGCCTGCTCGACCGGTGCGTTGCTTTGCACTTGCTTTACTGATCCAAAATTCAGAAAGTCTACTCATTTTGGATGTTGCATCATGGTTTAATTCTTTTACTTTTCCTATAAATTTTGTGTGTGAATAGTGTACACTCGTACTCTGTCAATTATTTTATTACCAGAATCAACAATAAAGCGTATACCGTCAATGGTAATACTCGTTTCTGCACTATTAAATGTATGTTAACGGAATGTAGACGCATAAAATAAAAGTAGATGCAACTTACATATTTGAACTTATGATACATTTGCGAGTACCTTCGGGAGGCATATCAAATACCTTTTCCTGATCATCAACAGCCAATGATGAATGTAGCATTAAAATAATCCATTTTCTATGCAATAAAATATTTACATTTAATGTTGATAAACGCATACTTGAGACCACTAGCACCTTACTTTGATTTATTTGCATGAATCTGTAATTCCTCTGCTAGACTTGTAATCTCATTGATACCAGACATAAAAATCAACAGATCACCTCTTTCTGATAATGGAACAGACTGATCAATGTAATTCAGTACCTTGAGATAAGATGCTTATAAAAAAAAACATTAATTAGACAATAAGTTTTCTTCTTTTTTTATACGCAACATACCTGGATCAATTTGAGATTTACGACTAGGAATTGATTCCTAATAACAAATAAGTAACGCATATAATATCAAGTTTATTGTACAATGACATACTTTAATAAGGGCATTTTGTCTTTTTTTATATGCTGCTTCATCAATCAGGTTCTTATCTTCGTCACCCTGTGGCCAATAATGGATTTTGACAGGATACATTTTTCCAGGAATCTTGTAATAATAAAAAGTAAGCACAAATTGAATCATGACTCACATAGTCCTTATTTTTGTTTTTACCATTAGAGTAGGCGCATCGAAATACTCTGAAAATAGATCAATGTTGATAGTTGCACTCATCAATACAACATAAAGATCATCTCTTTGGGCCAATGTCTTTTTCAGCAGAGCCAACAAGAAATCACCTAAAGAGTGTGTGTGCATAAATTTAGAATTTGTACACATACATTTAATATAAACACAATCTTTTTTTACCCATCATATGCCTCTCGTGAACTTCGTCTACTACAATTACATCATACATTGATAATAAATTATCCGTCGCATATTGTCGAAGAAGTAATCCTTCGGTTAAAAACAATACTCGAGTTCTTTTTGTTTTTGTGCCTTCAAAGCGAACTTGATACGCTATTTCTGATCCATATTCGTTTATGGTTTCGTAACTACAGTATGTTTTATATTATTTTTGGTGTTTATTCCGTTTTTATCTCTCTTACCTGACACGTTTTGCCAACGAAGAACATGCAATACGTCGTGGCTGAGTACACGCAATTTTATTAAACCCTGCTTTTAGTAAAATCTGAGGCACTATTAAACATTGTGTGAGTCAAAATAACGCTCAACTATAAAGACGGCGTGCTTTATGTTACCTTGAGTACTTTTACCACAACCAGTATCGCCCGCAATCAATAAAATCCGGTGCTTTTTTAAAGTCTGTATGATTGCATTTGCATAAGGTGTAACTGGCAATGCCTTTCGATTTTCCTCAATTTTCTTTTTTAAGCCGTCGGTTTTTTTCGCTCTAAAATCCTGAAATAATACAATTGCATGGCGTATCAATTCGCCCTCTTCTTTTACAATCTTCATGCGAGTCCAGTCCTCTGATTGGCCAGAATTTTTTTTACTGATGCTATCTCTCAACTTTACATAAAAGCCTATTTATCTCGTTTTTTAGTTTTCTATATTTATTTGTCAAAAGAAAGACTAGACCTTCAAATTCATAATAGATGGGTGATCCGATTGGTAAAATCCAGGACGCCAAACCACGTTTTCTTTTAGAAAAAAACAATTCATCCGTCTCCTCTGTCCATGCTTTATCAGTCTCTGGTATGGTGTATTTCTTTTCTTTCAAGTAACTTTGTGCCGCTTTAATTGCTTCTAAGCGAGACTGAGGATCGTTCAACTGAATAAGAATAATAAAAAGACATTGTTAATCTCATAAAACGTCGACATGTTGGTTTGTGTATAAGCTTACAATTTTCTTTAGATCCCACACTTTTTGTTTTAAAATGGCACTTTCATTCTTGATCAAAGTGCCATCAACGTCATATCGCTCTTCTGGTATATATTCACGTCGTTTTCTTTTGTAACTCATTTATATCAGCGAGAAAAAGAAAAATGGAGTGCATACACATACACTTTAAAGGTGTTTAATCGAAAAAGCGCTGTCACAATTGCCCAACAAAAACAGCTCAGAACACCACTTTTCTAAAATAGGGGTCATGAATTTCTCGAACAAAATAAATCAAAATATAAATCAAATGTTAATATATAAAAAAAAAGTGCGTTTAATAATGAAAGATATATTTAATAATCATTATCCAAAATCTGGGCCACAGTCTTCACTTTAGCATAGGCAAACTGAATGCCAGCCAAAAAGCTCTTTTTGATCACCTCAGCAGGAATAACTTCATCCTTATATTTAAGATCAGCGGTGTCCACTGCTTCATCCACAACATAAGTCTTGAAGCCAAGGTCAGTACTAGCGTACGCAGTAGCATTGACACAGTTATGCATCAGCATACCAACCACAATAGTTGTATCAATACCTTTACTCTTGAGGTAATCGGTAAGGTCGGTACCTACAAAGGAGTCAGAGTATTGCTTGATGATCACCTTTTCGGAAGGCAAAGGCTTGACAGATTCATGGATCTCGACACCCCATGTACCAGGTTCAAAGAAAGGAATCTGCTTTCTTTGCTCTTCGGTGGTGTGATGGACAACATGTATAACCTCCTTGTTTTCATTACGGAACTTGTTGATTAATACCTGGATTTGTTTAGCAGTCTCTATGGGCTTCCAGATAGGGAACTTTCCGTTGGGAAAGTAATCATTTTGGACATCAACGATAATAAGAGCTTCCTGCATTGTTTTTGTTTTGTTTGTTTGCTAGTTTGAAAAACGAATGATTTTTTGAAAAGCTGATAAAACTCACGGTATATATAGTGTTCACCTTGTTCATCCTTAGTAAGAAAACCGCATATCCGGTAAATTAGCTCCTTGAAATATGATTCGCTGGATCTCACTTCTCTATTAATTCATTTAAGAGTAGCTTACCCTTATGTTATTTGAGTGTACTTGATGACATAGTAAAACTTGATTTTACAAGTAAAAGATATATATGTGTTTATGTATAATGCAATGAACGAGTACAGATAAGTGCCAATATAATGTATAGTAATGGATTTCATACTATGGTATTTTAAAGTATTGATAAAAAAAATAGGATTGATTATTAATACTCGGAGTTTCTGGAGAAATCAAAAATATATGAATCAACAAGATGAATAGTATGCGGTTCAGCACCCTTTAAACATTCAACCGGAAATCCAAAGGCACGTTACATTGTTCATTGATACTTGTATAACTTAATATTTGTATCTTATAATGAACATGAGAATCATTCTGCTTTGTAGTTCCCCTCAATTTTATCATACAACGAGCAAAAAAGAAACTGAAAGAAAAGGCACACTAATTAATAAGATATGATACCATTATGCTGTAGTGGTGAGTGAGAATGAAAACATGCACACTTGCACTTATATCAAAAAAATAATGAACAGTGGTGGAACTTGATAAAAACTTTAAAAGTGTTGAGATGAGCAGGTTACGAACAAGAATTGCTGTTTACTCTATTGCTCACGATAAAATATAACAGACTGAAGTTTATTTGTCCCAATAAAGTTATCTTGTCTCAATTAAGCTTATTTATGCACTTTGAAACACTTTTTTAGAATAAGCAAAATGCGTTTTAGAGCTACTTTACTCAACAAAATTATACCGTGAAATTTATGGTTTATACAACTATTTACTTCAAGTTTTTTATTATTACAAGAACAAATAGGGGAGTAAGAGAATGCTGATATACATGTTATGAGAAATTAAAAAGAGAAAAAAAATTAGAAACCAGTGAAGATGGCAGCACCACTACAAGGCTTAGTGACAACAATAGCATCATCAACTTGATCCTCAGAGAGCTCGGGGAACTTCTTGTTGTAGTATTCCTTCTTGATAGCGTTGATCAAATTGGCGACGTTGTCCTCAGTAGTCAAATGGACGGTACAGCCACCCCAACCAGCACCGGTCAATCTTGAGCCAAAAGAACCAGCTTTACGAGCAATTTCACAAACCTCGTTGATTTCGGGACAAGAGCACATAAACTGCTTATCACAGGATTCCTGGGAGGCGTTCATGAGATCACCAAGGGTCTTGAGAGCAGATCCAGATTGGCTCTGTTCTTCACAGACATTGTGGAATTCAACGACACGCGAAGCTTCAGAGAGAACGTGCTTTGTGCGGTGGACAAGACGGAAATAGTCGGTCTCGACGGGGAAACGGGACATGTACTTTTGCTTAAAGTCATCAATGGGGTAATCAATCATTTCACAAACCTCTTCAAGGGTGTAACCGTTACCACCAGTGTTGTCCTGTGGGTAAAGTTCGAGTGCCTTCTTGAGCAAGTCACTGAATCTCTCTTCCTCGGAAAGAGAAGAGTCCTTGTAGTACAAATCAAAGACTTCCTTGAGAGAGTCAACAGAGGCCAAACCAAGCTTCTTTGCAAGGAAAATAGCAGCCATGCGAGTTTCGACGACACGAAGGTTATAGTTGCGGGGACCACTGACAAACTTATCAGCAACGACTAATGTGTTGGAAATGACAAAGGCCAAAGGTGGGGTGGTCTTGGGTAAGGGGACACGAGATGTATGCAACTTGGGAACAAACTCAACATGAAGGGCAAAGTCCTTTTCGGAAAGAACAGAGGCACTTTGATCCATACCACCAGAGTTTACACCAACGTTACGTTCAGCAACAATGGCGATTTCGGTAAGCTCGGTCTTGGAAATGGTCAACTGATTGGCAGTGATGACAGCGAGTGCAGAGGCACAGACCATGGCAGCTGAGGAGGAAAGTCCACCACCGGCGGGGACATTACCATCGAAAAGCAAGGTAAGACCCTTTGGCTTATCCAACTGGAACTTTTCGAGCATACCCTATTTTTTTAAAAATAAAATATTTAGTTTCTCCGGCTTTTTTTTTTTTTAATTTAAACCCATCTGTCTCGCGTTTTGCATACAATACCTTATAACCACACTTGAAATAGTTGGACCATTCCAACTCTGAATCATCAATAGTGACAATCTTTTCTTTACCTTCCCAACCGAATTGTCTGGTAGGATACTTCTCGTTGATGTTTGAAACAGTAACATTTGTGTTTTCATCGGTGGCGGTACCAGCGATGATGACATCGCGCTCAATAGCCATAGGGAGTACACCAAAACCACAGTAATCGATATGCTCACCGATCAAGTTGACACGACCAGGGGAACGAACAACAAAGTCAGGCTTACGGCCATGAAGTTTCTCAAAGGCGGCAATAAGGTTGTTGTAACGAGCACTATAAGATTAAAAATAAATTTAATATAAATATGAATCTATATTTTAAAAAGGAGTAAATAATAAAACATACCCATGCTTGGCGATACCGCTAGGATCGTAGATCTTATCAAGAGAATCGAAAGAAGGGACAGGGTCAGACATGTTGCTTTGTTTGTTTTTGGTTCTTTAAAGAGATGAGATAAAGAAGAAAAAGATAAAGATATAAAAAAAAAATCGGAAAACAAGGATGGAGTGACCTTTTTATACTCTTTGGGAATTTAAGTTTGTGTTTGAGGCAGCAGAAAAATTAGAAAAAACATGATCCACACTTTTTTGGGAAGCAAAATTCTTAAGTAATCATGTTTTTAAACTCAATTTGTTCATCCGAGGATATCCCACATTTTTCCCGCTAACAGAAACCATGAAATTCAAATCATATTCTCTTCGGCTCTCCCTTTTTTTTAAATAAGCGACAAAGTGTAACAAGAGCAAAGGTGTAACGTCGAAGCTCAGGGTTCATGATGTTATGTAATTTTTCTCAAATATTGTTTACATTGACAAACATGATATAAACACATCACATTCAGTGGTAGCCAATGAACGAATGGCTAAATTCGGTCATGCTTTTAACCGATTATGATCCCTTTTTTTACGATAAAGGGTTCTGGTCACCATCATTGTAACCATGGAATCACACAAATTACGTGAAAAAGTTTACAAAATCAATATTTGCATCCTTTTACTCGTTTTAATACTTCAATTTTATGTATTCGCATAATAGCAGTAAAGCCTATTTTATCAACTCATTTAATTCAATACAAGGTTAGCCCATTGCTGAACTCGATTACTTTTTGCAGATTATGTCCTGATTCTATTTAAAACTAATTTCGAAAATCTTCTTTTTTCATAATTCAGAAACAAATGGGTTCTTGAATTCACCACCTGGTAACCTCAGTGTTGCTGACAATGGTAGAAGCAATCATATAGCGTCTAGAATATTGATGCCAACAATAGGTACAATAAGAGCCTATTTTATTTTTTATTAAACTATAATAAAGTTCGTTGGCTCTAATTAAAGTTTAAAAAAAAACTATAATACAAATAGAGTATCAACCTGGACCACTCTCAACAACCCAACAGAGACCCGTTATTCCTTCAAAAAGAGCGGCTCAGAATCGAGCAGCACAAAAAGCATTTCGAAAGCGACGTGAACAACATATCAAAGACTTGGAAGTAAAGGTGAAGCAACTAGATAGTTGGAAACAACAGCTTGATATATTAAGAAACGAAAACAACGAGTTAAAGGACAAGATGATGGATTTGGAAAAACAGGTGGATACACTCAGTAGTCGTAATAAATTACATAACAATAGCATCGTGGGAGCAACACCTTTGTTTCGTCAGCAAGAGCACCGATCTATGTCTTTACCTAGTTCAAGTCGCAATGGCAGTTCACTGATGAAAAGAGCCACTACAACTAATAAAAGATCTTACTCAGAGTCGAATGAAGGAGAGTCATCATTAGGATTGAAGAAGGACAGTAGACCCTTACCCTCACCCTTATCACACCAAACAGGGTTCAATAACCAATTGTACAACAATAACAGTTCCACAACACATCGTCAACTTTATGATTATAATAAACGCCGTAAAATGGCTCATCAGCAAGAGTCAGTGATAGGTCAGGCACCAATCCAAATGATGGCAGATAATAATGCTGATTTAATAATAATCGACCGTAACCATGAAACTCAGCTTATGAATGAAAATGATTTTGATCCATTTTTCCATCAAGAAGAACTATTTGCGATAGGCACTAACAATGAATTTGTACCAACAAGTGGCGGACAGGTGTTGGACGATCTTTTTTCCATGTTACAAACACGCCAAAGACCGCAAATACCAATGCTAACCAATTTTGCTAATAATCAAGATAACTCTTCAACTAACTTGATCTAAATATATTATATAATAAAATAAATATAAAAAATCAAAAAAAAAACGAAACTTGCATGGGTCTCGGAAATTGGGATGTACGGTTTCAAATATAAAAGGGAATAACTGGGTCCATCCCACTCAGCTTTTCTGTGAAAAAAAAACCCAAGTTTCATGCTTTGCCTCCACACTTTCCCTTGTTTACAGAAAAGGAAAAGAAAGAAAAAAATTATGGCGCCATCTCTCTTTTAAAAACATGTTTCTCCTTCTCATAAAATTCATGCATGAAAAAAACAGTGTTGTTATCAACTAAAGCAAATTATAAAGGGAAATTAACGGAAGGATATGATCATTTTTTATTTATCTTACATCCTTTCTGTTTCTTTCCTTTTATTTTCTCTTTTCATTATTTTTTTTTCTTTCCTTCGTTGTTTTCTTTCTTTCATGTTTGTCTAGAATATTTATTTTAGAACAGATTTCAAACCTTATTTTATTCCTTGTTATTCTATAATAACTGGGAAAAGAAATGAGAGAGAGAGAGAAATAATAAAAAAAAACTCTCAGATGCTTCCAACAACCCTCATTAAATGGGAATCGTAAACAAAACCAATCAAAATGGTATATACTAGTAAAAAAAAAAAAAAAACAGAGCATTAGTATGTGTTACCAATTATAGTTCATGTTATGTGTGGGAATTGTAAATCAAAGCATATAATAATGCACTTTACTTTTTTTATAACATTAATAATAAAACAATGGGAAATGATGAGAGTAATAAGTAAATGCTGTATAGCAATAGTAATGATGATGTTGCTATTATTATTTTTTAATTTTTAAAACTTACTAACGTAAATGATTTTAATAAATATCAATACTAATTGAAACTATTTCAATGGTTTTTTTTTTTTTCAATTCGCGAAGATCAGGCCAGTTGATGCCATTTTCATTTGTTTTATTTTTTAATATTTTTCTCGCGCCCTCTTTCTCTTTCTTTGTCTTTTTCATTAATCTCTCTTCCTTTCTTTCTTGTTATTATTAGTATAAAAACCTAACCCTGCAACACCTTCACATTTATATTACTAATAATGGGTAAATGAGACATTTAACAATAAATAAATAAAACACTAATCATGAAATAATACCTTATAAAACAGAAAACAATAACAATTTATCATTTCAACAAGAACAATCTAAAATGTATTCATCAACATTATTACCGTATGGTGACCCAAATATGTTTATGAACAGATTATATCAGCCTGATAACAATATCCAAGACCTTGGTACATCCCCACATTCGTCACTTGTTCTAGACCCCAATGCAAAATATCAACCCCGACAAGATAACTTGCTTTATCTACAAAACAGTAGACCAGAAAACATGATTACATCTCCAGGTATGAACAACAGTTAAAAAGAAGACAAGTTGAAAATAACCTGTGTTCATTTTTTCTTTATTTAGAAATAAAGTATCAACATCGGAACAGCGTGCCCATGATTACAACAACACCAACAAAACATGCATATAAAAGAAGAAACACAGAAGGAACTCTTCCAAAATATGAAGAAAAAGAAGAAGCAAAAAAGAAAAACGTTCTTGAAAGAAACCGGCAAGCGGCACTTAAGTGCCGACAGCGCAAAAAACAGTGGGTTGCCGATCTTCAAAGCAGGGTAGAATTTCTAAGCACTGATAATGATCAGTTACAGCAACAGACCGAGCATTTACGCGAAGAGATCATTAATTTAAAAACGTTACTCCTTGCTCATAGACATTGCAAGGTGGCTCAGATGAACCAACAGATGTCGTTCCAACAGGTCAGTTATTTTAATCCTGCAACCAACACGAGCGGGTTACCTTCTCCACCTGGCTATAGCCATCATCCTGCCTTATAAAATAATGAAACAACAACAACAAAAACAAAAACAGGATAATCCTACCCCTGTTCATATTTATCTGTAGTTATCTTACTAATAAAATACTATAATAGTTTATATTGAAATATATGAAAAAAAAAATACCGAAAGGAAACTAATGCTCTGGTGCTTTGCACAACAATACACTAAGGAACCTTCTTTTTCAAGAGGGTAATAATGAGCGAATTAAAAGTAAAATAAAGACCCTTTGTTGTTTTTTATTATTGAAACAACAATTACGGCGTTCCACAACAGTAAAGTGCTCAATTTATCTTTATTTAAAATAATAATAAAAAAATAGAAAAACTAGCAAGCAAAAGGATAGCTTATGGGTGGATAACATGACAAGGAAAAATCTTAAATGCACAATCTCTCATGTAGCCATTTTATCTTTTATTGGAACTTGCTTCTTTTATTTGAATGATTAATGGATGTGGTATAGCGAATCAAGTAAATATCCGGAATCCATTTGATATATATATATATATAATTTCAACGCATACTTTATAGGCAAAGGTTCCATTCGTTGGATCAAAATCAATCTTATCGTTGTGAACAAGTCTTTCACAGAGTGAATAGTTGTGCTCAATAGCAAACTAGGATTTATCTTTTTGTTTCTTCTGTTCATTATTAGATTCAAAGGAGGCTTTTGTGTTATTTGAGATGCCCGCTAGTATTTGCTTTTGATATTTGGGGGCGGTAGCTTGACCCTCTCTCTTGACGCCAGCCTCTGCAGCTGCTTTGGGTGGTTTTTTAAATTCCTTTGGCTGAAGACATTATTAAAAGTAAAAGAGAGAAGAAAGAGATGATGATAAATAAAAATTAACACTCAATAAGCATTTATATTTTTCAAAATCTTTTTTTTTTAAAATGTGAAAGAATTTATCAAGCAAAGCTGCAATTGTCAGTACTTTAAAAGTGATCAAAACATATTACTTGGTATTTCCAGTATTGGCTTATTTTAACAAACGAGTTTCTTCCCTCCCCTTTATTTATTGATTTCGTTTTAAGTATTACTGAGGTTACAGGTTAAAGATGATGGTCAAGAAACACTTGAGTTATTTACAAAACCTTCATTGGACCAATAGGTAATTTGAATATGAAGAATCAACCTTTAATAGTGATAATTGTATATGAAAGAGGAACATTGCAATGTATCATCGATGATTTGAGGGTAAAACTTATTGATTTGTATTAATTGATTTTAATCCAGATTGTATTTGTCATGCATCTGATCAATGTTTGTTACACCACACCTTAAAAAACATTTAGAGGGTATTAATTCACTGAACAAAAATTGATCTTGATACTTGATTTTTTTCTGACTCGCTATTGCTTAAAAATGACACTCATTATATCTCCAGCATTTCTACATAAAATTGTCACGCGTCAGAAAATACTTTTAATGTTTTATAAAACCAGCGACAGTTTAAAATTATAATGATTGAAATAAGAGATTGGTAAATATATATATAAGCTGTCATCTTATATAACCCTGGTGGGTAAAGGAGTATCTCTCATTTTATTTCATGCAAGTTGGGGAACTCTAATGAAGACAGTGAAAATAATTAGGTACAAAACTTTTTTTTTTACTGCCGCCCCAAGCTACTTCACAACCTCCTGTTACACCGTTCTATTTGTCTCAATTTTGTCTAAAAAAATATAGATTTATACTTTTTTGCCCATATATTATTTTTCTTTTATTCAACTCGTATTTGTTTAAAGGCAAGTAATCCCTATAGTTTTTATATACAAATAACTTATTTATTTACCTTGGATTTAGCTTAATGCTTCGAGTTGACTTCTACCAGGTACTATACGGTATTTTACAGGTGATGCTGCTTTTATCCTAATCACTAACCCATTGTTAATGTTTAGACAACTAATATCTTTACGATCTATCTTTGCCTTCAAGAATCCTTTATAGTAATACCAAGATGTAATTACCAATATTGCTGCAATGTATTACTAACATCTACTTGGTAGAACATATCACATTTATTATGCTATTAACAAGTAAATGCTACTATTATTTATATATTACAGTGATAGGTTTTGCTCTTTCTTTATTCCATGGTTCCCACTGCCCACCATAGCTTAACTTGGCTAGC
>VCJL01001964.1:21294-38462 GCA_024139405.1 Backusella mclennaniae | reverse complement strand
CACAAAAAAAAAAAAAAAAAAAAGCTAGCAAGTGGGAATATGAGAGCATTGAGAGAATCAGGGTGTAGAAAGCTACTGATTATTGTGCTGATTTGAAAGGATACAATCCATTCAATTGTGTTTATATTAAGTCAACAATGCGTCGTTGTAAATGATGCGAATCTGAATTTCTAATTGAAATTTTCGATCGAAGCTTTCCGATTCTCTCAATTCTATCTCTTCGCTTTTCGCTTCAGTTTGTCAATAAATACTTACACCTTCTTCTTCAAACCCTTCTTTCCTTTGCTAAGACGCCTTTAAAGTACAAGTCAGTAAAACCAAGGGATTTAAAGCACAAGGGATAAATATGACTTACTTGTTCTTGCCAACAGCTGTTAATCAAAAATGGAGGATGAATCAGATTAGCACATGAGAAGTATATGGATGGATGGATCAGTATGTGTACGTACCCATATTGTCAATTTAAAAGAAGGTTAGATAGGTTTGGCGCTGGAGCTGTCGTTATGTTCACATCCACCTGCCGAACATCCAATCCGTGACTGCGTTGACCTTAAAATTTTATTAGAGTGGCCAGATCCTGACTTTGGTGAAAATCGTCCACCTTTTCAGTACTTAGTAATTATACCCATTCTTTGCTATAACAGCTAATATTCATACATATATAAAATAAATGTTCAAATTATCTTCTTAAGGGTCACTGCCGTTATTTTCTATTTGAAATCATTTCTGATTGAGTTGACTTCGCAGAGTCTGACTTTTCGGTCTTTTAATAGTTAAGAGGTGATATGTGTTTATTTATATAATAATTCAAGAGTAATTAGGTTGTTATTAAGATCAATGTAGTTCACGGTTCATTTAAACGACCAAGTGGATAGACAGACAAAGAGCTATTATTTCCCATTAAAATTTACTTTATAGATCATTTATACCCATGAAATCGTCATTATATTATGAAGAGTAGATCACAATGTTTTCTAAGGAGTTGCAAAGCTCAATAGTAGGAATGTGTTGATCTCAAAACAAACATAGATATTGAATGTCCGAGTATTTATTTTATGCTTTGCTTTTATTCTTGTTTTTGTTTCTTTATTATTCAATTATTTTTTTAGTATGCCAAATAAAAGTTCCACTATACCACGTTTTCATTTTCCACATGGAAATCCCACTTCAGCACACGGAGAAAACAACATAAGAATCATAGTAATGTGTTCCTTTGATGTATAATTCATTTCCCTTAATAACAATAGTAAATACTATAAAATAGACAACAGTTAAGCAATGGTACGGATATAGTCCCTATTTGGTGGAATCTCAATTTTCACCTATTACCAAAATATGCGACCTACCTCGCTATCTTAATATCGTATTTTTTCGCAAATTAACAATGTTGGAAAGATCAGGACGATATCTTTCTCTCTCTGGTTTTATAGAGTAGTTAATTTTTTCTTAATGTTTTAATGATTTATGATTTCGTTTACATCTATTGTTACTTAACGTATCGTGTTATTTAGGGGTTGGAAGTACCTTACTAAAAATCGATATGATAGTGAATCTTTATTTTTCAGCATTCTCAAAAAACCAGAATCAAATACACTTTCCCCTGAAGATTTTCTACCTGTTTTGGAAGGTAGGACATAAAAGTACATAATTAGTCAGTTGGTCTCGTATATTTACGCTTTTTGTCATAGATATTATACTGAACCATCCTGGTTTACAGTTCTTATCAGATAATCCAATGTTCCAGGAACGTTATAGTATGTTCAAGACAATATTTCAGAAAAAGAAAGAAAAAAGAGGTCAAAGTAATTTAATTGAATTAATTTGTTTTATGCATCATTTCGTGTGTGTGTGTGTGTGTGTGTGTGTGTGTGTGTGTGTGTGTGTGTTTATTATACACAAATTAGTTGAGACGGTTATTTGTAGACTTTTTTATGAAGCAAAATGTGCATCTGGACAGTTGACTTTATTACAGTTTCGAAAAAGTGGATTTACTCAAATGATTAAAAATTTAACTCCAAACATTGACCTTAATAATGTAGGTAATATAAATAAACAAATGATAAATAGGAATAATTGTCACTTTTGTCGTCATAAAGGAATATATATGGCTAACATTTAATGTAAACGTAGACTCGTGATTGCTTTTCATACAAACATTTTTATGTGCTCTATTGTAAATTTTGGATATTAGACGAAGACCATGATCTCATTATATCGGATGACGATCTCTTGAATTATAAGGATGATATTCTCTCACCAAAACTAGTTAGTCAAATTATGCAGCACGGCCGCATTCCAGCGTTTGCAAGAGACAATTTACACTACTCATCGAATAACATTCCTACCCTAACATATCTTGACTTTATATGTAAATTTTTATTTTATTTTTTCTCAACTCTTCTTATACTCCTATTGCTACTCGAAAATAGCTGACATGTTTATATGATATATAGGGTTTTTCTTATCTGAAATAGATAAAAGTACGCCTACTGCAATTGAATATTGGTAAGTACCGATATGCACCTTATTGGAAACAAATAAACAAACCAAGTTAAATTGCATAAATATAGGTTTAGATGTATGGATACTGATGGAGATGGTATCATTACTAGTTATGAGCTAACACAGTACTGGGAAGATAATAGTAAAAAGTAAATAAGGGCTAAATATGTATTCTTCAACAAAATTTAACTTTTTTCTCTCATAGGCTTCAATACATGAATGAGATTTCTGGTGACGATGACATTCAATTCGATGATTTAATACGCCAGCTGTAGGAATATTAATAATGATTACAAAAAAAGAAGAAAAGAAAGAAGCTTGGGTTATTAATATAAAAATCTAACTTTATAGGAATGATCTTATTCAGCCACGGGTTCCAGGTCAATTTCAGCTATTGGATCTAAAACAAAATGGCATGGTAGCTGAAAGATTTTTTGATACGTTTTTAAATGTGGAGAAGTTTCAATATCACGATGCCTGCCAAGGATTGATGCGAGCAAATCAACAGTTGGAGCGTGAGAAAAGAAAAAATATGGAGATTGAGAGAATGAACAATTTACAGATAAATGAGAGCAAAGCAATGAAATATGATCATACCTTTGATGATTATATTTATGATCACTATGCCATAGCCGATGGTGAATTATTTGAGCCCTTTTCACTTGGGTAAGATTTTCTTTTTAAACATATGTATAAAGCTATGTATTATGAAAAAGAAAATAACTTTGGTTTTATGTTAGGAATTGGTGTGAATACGCAGAAGCAGAGTACCATATGCTGGTATTAAGTGAAAAAATAGAATCAATCGACTCTGACTGTGGAAGTCGAGGTGATTTGGAAGAAAGACAACTCACCGAAGAGGATATTGATGAATATACACGACTATTAATGAGTGAACAAATGGATGAGACTAGCAGAAAAAAGCTGATGCTGGAACTTGTAGCATTAAAGAATAGAAACATCAGTTCAGATGTAAAAGGCAACCAGGATGAAGCCTTTAAAAACGACGAGAGCTGCGAGGAAGGAGAGGACGAAGAAGAGAAGGGACCAAAGGAAGAAGAAGGAGATGATGACGGCAGCTCTTCACAGGAGAATGGAGATGAAATCGAAAGTGATCCTAGCTCACCATCTACGCCTGTTTTGCCTACAGATTCTGAAAATGAACTAACCAAATGTTATCTTAAAGAATTCAAGGAAGCTAAACTGGTGGGAATCAGCAATAGCTAATGTCTTGACATAACCCAATGGTTTCATCTATACAATGCCAAATAACACCCTAATATGTAAATTTTAATGCTCTAAAATCATTTCCATTGTTTATTTTAAAAAAAATTGCAAACAGCTATAAAATATTTACAATTTCAGTTGGCGAAATGCTTATTTGAGAGTTATTTCATAAAGTACTGCCTTTTTTAAGAAAATGAGAAAAAAAATCAAATTAATGAGAAAAAAGTGGGCCAAGGGAGATTAAGATTTCAGTATCAAACCAGGGCACTATAATAAAGGTGTTTTGTTTAAGTATTTTTAGATATCAAAATGTAAATTGTTTGTACTTTTGTATTGTTATGACTCAGGTTAAATATATATGAAGAAACAGGGCACTTTCTAATCTGACTATCGTTTTATTGTTCAGAGTACCTAAGTGTAAAAGCAAATAATAATAATGCACAGCTTTCACACGTCTCTAAAGGACACTTTTAGCTAATTGGACTGTCAATTGCCTAAAAACCAGCAAAAAGTGTGCATGATTGTTCGCTTATGGTTTACATAATTTAAAACGGCTTTGTAAAACCAACGCTATTCTTGGCAATGCCTTTTCATTTTTGGGAAAGAGTTTTTTCTTTGAAAAAAAAAATCAACTGATTCCTCCATCAATTGCATTGCGATAAGGCATCTGTGGGTGCATTATCATATGACTTTTACATGAGTATCATTGCATTCAGTTAATATTCAATTATAACCTTATTTTGACATGTCAAATGAATCAACTTAAACCTAACTATAAACGTTTTTAGTGCTTGACAGTACAAAAAAATTGTGAATTTTTTCTCGTATCTGTGGAAACTCGCACGAAATGATTGTTTAAGAGTAGAACTTATAGAATGGGCGATTGACTCAGTTAAGAATATTGTTCATTCGCTTCAGACATGTCAAAAAATCACCTTTTTTTTTTCTTGAAAGGCTCTGAATCCAGCTAATAATCATATGTTAACTCCATCTGCACTATTGATATTACAGATAAAACCAACTTCAAAAGCTTTCAGGTGCTTTATAAGAAAGTATTTTGTGATTACTTTCCAATAAATTTATAAAGAATATAACTTTAACAAAAAAAAAAAAAGTGGAAGCTATGGTTGCTTGGTCCTCCGAGAAAGGTTTAATTTTTTGTCGATTCCAAAGGAAGTGATCCATTATACCAAAGTTGTTATTATATCAAAGCAACGTACTCATCTAGTTGAATATCACAATTCAAATATCTTGGACTCTTCAACCTGTTCCTAGAAATGCTTATGCTTGTGTTTACAGCCATATGGATGCTGTTGAAAATAATAATATAAATTATGCTGGGAACGATGGTTAAAACGGAGTTTAGCATTAATCCCAATCCATAATATTTCTCCATAAAACCGAGTATGTGATCATTTCAATGGAAAAAAAACTGAGGCTGTAATCCTAAACTATTGTAATAAAGAAATGTAGATGGAAAGAATATAAATCCAAGGCATTTAACATCAACATATTTTTAGAAACAAATATTATGGAAAAAAAGGCCCTCCCTCTCTTAACATTAGATGATTGGTTATTTAAAGTATGTATATTATTCCTTTTCTGGAGCAAGTAATTATAAAAACCCAATGAAATTATTCAAAAATGCCAATCCGACAACTTTTTATCTTCCCATCCCGATGACCGTTAGTGGGAAAAGCACGCTAAAATAAGACCAGCCTGTCTTACTTGTTGATCACATCATATACTCAACGTCACACAAACTTTCTTTTCACTATATATATGTGAAGGTTCTTTTGTTTTTTATTCAGGAACATCTTCTTTTCTATTTCTATTTAGGCAAACAAGTATATTTATAACACTATGAACCGTTCCCATTGTCAGCGATTCCCTCTTGAAATTCAAGAAATTATATGTAGTTACTTGTTAGCTGATGATTCCAGCAATCGCTTGGCTCTAAAGATAATGAGAGTAAACAAGGCTTGGGGCATGTTTGTCTGTGAGCGTCTTTATAGGTAGGTTTACAAATGGTAATTTTACTGGATGTATATTAAAAGTTTTCTGTTTTCGTCTGTTTTTGTTTTTCTATAGAAATTGTACTTTTAAAACATTTACTCAATTCATTGGATTTTCTGATTCCGTCATATCCTCCACTCTACGATCCATTCTTCCCTATCATAAGTATGTTCGCCGTCTCGATTTCTCACCTGTTAATAAGTATGGGGTGGACACCAGAGCACGAAGATTGATCAAGTACTGCTCCAATGTAGAGATCATCAAGTTTGGTCAGACGACTAGTGTCAAAACCAATACTATCCGGCTTTTAGGGCGCCATTGTCAGAATGTTCAGGAACTCGAAATCGGCGGATTTCAGTGTTATCCCTTTATGTTTGATTGTGACTTTTCTAATTTGAAATCTCTTCATCGTATCACTCTTACTTCCACACCCTTACAAGCGGATTCTTTACATACACTTCCCAACACTGTAGAACATATTGAAATCTCTCAAATGGATGCATTAGTGCACAGCGATCTCGTCAAGTTTTTGAAATCCCATATCAACCTCAAAACGCTAAAGCTAAGTCGTTGCCGTCATATCAACAAACAGTTTGCTGAGTTACTTACACTAGTACCAGCTCTTCGCTCGTTGGAATTGATTGGTCCTGGTATTGATGATAAAGGATTAAAAGCGTTGTTCGATATGCCGCGCGCCCTCCAATTACTCAGACTTCATCATACTCAAATTAGTGATGACACGTTGGAATCGCTCGCAAATGGATGTCTGAATATTGAGCACTTGGATATATCGCACAATTCGCAAATTTCTCAGTTAGGTATCACGAGACTTCTGAAACGGAAGGAAACCAATAGAATTACAAGAGTAGGCATTGCCGTTTAACTTGTTTTCTGTTAATGTAAATATTCATGAAAATAAATGTAAATACCATTTTATCTTTACTTCTAAATATTTAAGTGATAAATACACTTAATAAGTATCTAAAATGTTCACAAGTCTGTAGTATATTACCTTTCAATGCTCAAGACAAAGCCATTTTATGATGCTTTAAAGAATATTTTTTCTCTAGGAGTGTACACTGCTTCATTCAACTATTATTCCAAGCGTATACCAAGGAAGGCCGTTAAAAAAGGTGTGGTGAACTTTAGAAGTGGTTATTTTTTTTGTGTTCTCTTATTGGTTAGTATTTAGTCCCTATACAACTATATATTTATTATTAAAGAAATCGCGTTGGGATACACATGAATTCGATTACAGGGAAATTAGACATTTACAAAACCGGGCTGACGCGCCATTTAATAGACTTTTTTTTTTTCTTGACAAAGTGTTTTAAAAAGGATGCCTTGTAAAAACAACGAATACCAGATTAATCCTTTTTAGTAGAGATCGAGAAAGATGCAGATCATTCAAATTTAGGAAAAGTCAATTGAGCATTATTTACAAATGCATTTTTATTTTTTGTGTTTTCTTTTTAACCTTTCTTCTCATTTCATTTTTATTGACAATTTTTTATCCACATGAATACGATAAAAAGAAATAATCAACCTTCAAAAAAGGTACCACTTTTCCAGCTCGATTACAATTTTTGCGACTGTTGAGGTGTAGATATATCTCTATCCTCGTACGTTTTCTAACTATTTATATAAAAAACATTCTTAATGTTTACTTTCGCCATGTACTGTCTTTTTCAAGAAAATGAGAAAAAAATTCAAACTAATGAGAAAAGCATTTCAAATTAATGATCCTTTTTTAGTTTTTTTTTTTAGTTTGTTTATTTATCACTTGACAAAAGATTTTTTTTTTTGTTCCATTGTATTATGGGTTGTCATATTTTGATTTCCAAATCCAAGAGTTCCCCATGATACCATGGCCTTGCTTGTCGGCCAAACGATAATATTTAGCTGCCATAAAAACATCCTTTTTTGTTCCATGACCATTATGATAACAGTGCGCAAGATCGTTTTGTGCCTGAGGATCGCCCAAGTCAGCTGAAATCTTAAAAAAGTAAAGCGCAGTTTCTTTGTTTTTTTTACACTATAAACAGTCAAGGTATTTAGTTTTTGAAAATCATGATATACATATTTATTGACTTACGCCCCACCCATGTCTAAATGAAACGCCTAATTCGTAAATTGCCATAATCAGCTCTCCTTTCGATGCAGATAAATTAACAGTGTTGGAAAAGTTGTTTAAATCATTTACAGCCGCTTCTGCTGCTTTTTGGAGGTATTGAAATGCAGATTGCTCGTTTTTTCTACAGCCCTGATATCACAATTAGTAAGTAAACAAAGGTATAGCAATCTATTTTTTTTCTTACCCATCCATGTCGTAATGATATGCCGTATAAAAACATACCAATCGGTAAATCTAAATTGCTTGCCAATCTAAATTGCTCTGTAGCCTGTTCAAGTTTTCCCAACTCATGAAACTTGATACCTTCTTGAACATGATATTCTGCTCCACCAGGCAGCATGGATTGTTTTTTATTACTATTTACAGATGGCATCGTGTGCGCATTGTTGGGAGTCAATGGAGAGCCTGTGAGAGGAGAATGTGGGCTATAGGTTGAACCAGGAGTAAGCGTAGCGGGTGTGAGTTGCTGATGCTGGATGGATGAAGTACGAGTAGGTGTTATGTTGATGGAAATAGGAGAGGCGGATGATGTTCTGCTGGGAGTTGGAGGAATAACAAGAGGTGTCAAAGGAGGTTTGGGTAATTTTTGTATGCTAGATGTTCTTGTTGGGTTAACGATGGCCTGCTTCATTGATGCCTTTTTATGAAGTGGCACGGGTTGTAGCATAAAACTGGCACCTACACTTTCGTTAATTGACGGGGAAGGTGTGTCGGAAAGTGTAGGTGTGGCGACAACCTGAGCCTCATGAGCTGAGGTCATATCACCGTCCTCAATTGTATGAACACAAGCACGAACTGGTGTAGGTGGATTCATCATCTTGATCTGTGGGTCGTTTGTTGGGACTGATAGATTATTATGGTTCTGATGAAAAAAACTCATATTTTGAACCTGTGATTTAGGGAAGTCGGTATTTATATTGTGAGATTCTTTATAATAATAGCAAATGAGTATTTTTTTTCTCCATGTCTAAATATTATATAACAATTGCTCACCCAAGCTTGCTTCATTAAGATAGGCAGAGCAGTTTGGATCAATTACAGATTCTCGATCAAAAACATTTTGAAGTGATGAAAATCTAACAGGCTTCAAGCAATATGTTTAATTTAAAACAGTGTTGCTGCAATATATAATTGTTGCTTTTACCTGTCGAAAATCTGTGCTATTATGTGCCTGTTTATAAAAAATATATATATTAAATTAAAAATTCTGTAAAAGTAGAAAAAAAAACTTTTTCAATTTACATTATATTCATGCGATGGTGTTTCTGGTATGATTCTATTATTATAACAAAGTAAAAAAGTAAGTTGAATCGTAGTATGAATTTAACGTTGATAGAAGAAAGGCTACCTTGAATTTGGTGTTACATATTCGAATGAGTTTTGTTGATAATAAGATGATGTATTGCTGTAGTTACTATTGTACATATTTTATAAACTTTTTTTTATTGCATATATATTCTATTGGTAGTTATTTTAAAGATAGGAGAAGAAACAAAAGGAAAGGAGAGTTCAAAGAAATAAAAGGACTGTAGTATTAAGACAAAACAAAAAGCAAAGTAAAAATGCAAAGTGTGCAATGCTCTATATTATTAGTATTAGTTGTAAATAGAAGTATCAAGAGAGAGAAAGAGGAGAGAGAGAGAAAGAGAAAGTAAAAAAAAAAAAAAAGGTCTTTGACACTACTCTTTATGGCTTCTTTGTCGCAATGTCAACATCTATTTCTGGTAGATTGTGTATCACAAGTCAATTGTTATTACCCGCTTTAATTAATTTAGCTGCTATTCAACAACAACACATGTATGACTGTAATCAAAAAGGATATACTTTAGCACATGTTTATAAAGCGCTTGTAAATCATTGGATGGCTTGATTTTTTATGAATTAATTGAACTGCATTTACATGGTGAATTAAGACTATATTGTGTTACTTGAACCAAAGATGAATAAAGTAGTATTTGGATCTTATACTTTTTGACATGTGTGTTACAAATTAAGCTATCCTACAAAAAATCATACTCCGCACTGGCAAGTTTGGTTAAAACTGCTTTTAATTTTACTACAGTATAGCTCATAAGAAACAGATGAGTTCATTATTCATCTAGATCTACTTTGTTATAATAGCAAACAGGAAAGATCCACATTTAAAAACAGCTTTAGAACTTGATTTGAGCTTGATAATCTCCGGTCATTGGTTTCATAATCCGTTATATGGAATGTAGCATATATTAAAATGGTACTAAAACACTTAGCTCATATTATTGTAGATCTTGTGCCAAGATTCTTAACTGAAAACGTAGTTGCTACACAACAGAATGCCCAAATATACACCTTCTTCCTTAATAGTTGTGCAACAAGTGCTAAACTACAAAGATATGGATTTTTTGATCTTTTAAATTCAAAAAGGGATTACTCTCTGTATTTTATAAAGCAAGAGATCTTCAGAATACTGCATAGGCGCGTTTATGTGTGTATTTGTGAAGTTTATGAGTTTGATTTTGAATCGTAGTTTTATGATATATAATATAACATGTGTATTATAACCGAGAAATCAAAAGACATGTCCCGTAGAACTGATACCATACATAGCGAGTATTTGATACACCATCACCGCCATTATTATATATTTATATGAATTAAATCACATAAGCAGTCTCTCTCTCTCTCTCTCTCTCTCTCTCTCGTTCTTATTATTACAGCTATCGTTATGAACTTGTTTCTCAAGCGCAACGGAATAAAAGGGTGCAATTAAGATTTTATGCACTAAAAAACTGACTTGGAGTAATATATCTCCCGTTTTTTAATTTGCAGCATCTAAAAATAATGCTTACTCAACTAAAAATATTTTTGGAAGATGCACCTTTCAACTTAGATTTCACAAAAACAGCACTGATACTTTTACACTTGGATTGTCCGTTCTATAGAAATTGAGTATTTTTTGCATTGTTTCTCTGTTTTATTTTTCCTTTGTTTACATTTACACAAATCATTTTGAATCAATAATGAAAAGTTAATATTAAAAACGTGTGGTTCTTCTAAAGATGAGGACATAAAGCTTCCAATTTAAGAAGAAAGCATGCGTATATGTCGCTACAATTGGCGTATACTATTAATGTCATTCCGTTGGTTCTGGTTTCATTCTCTTTGCTGAATGCTGCTGTTCTTCATGGACAGTGTCAGGACGCTTAAACCTTTTTTTTATTATTATTATTTAAAAAAAGGGGATTAATCAGAATTAAATTAAAAAAGAAGATCAAGATGATTATTTCTTACCCATGATCACCTCTGCTTAAAGGGGAAGGTCGATAATCCCGTGCATTTGACGGCCAATAAAACGTACCTTGATTTGCCGGCGTTCCGGCGAAATTTAACGGGCTTGGTAATTCATTTTGTTGATAGAACTCGGGGTAAAAAGTAGAAGGTGAAGGTAAATTTTGTGCAAATTGAGAGGGCAATGCAGACGGTGGATTTCTGTACATCTATAAATCGATTTTTAGAATCAAACAGTTGCGATATCTATAGTTTTCTTTTTACCATTGATTCGGATGCTGATAATTCGTTACCAGGGATTCTTAATGTTAACTTGGGCTTTCCTTCTATTGATGATGAGTCTGGACTTGTAGAAGATGGCTGCTTTGGTGAGAATGCTGGATCTGATGGCCGTGGGTGACTGGCAGGATGAGGTGGCGGTGGCGGAAGGGCAGCATAAGTTGGGACATTAGGTCCAACAGGTGGTTTTGTCATGTATTGCACATAAACAGGCTGAGGTGGTGATGGGTATGGTATTGGCGCATTTGACATTAAAGGTGGAACTTGCTGGACTGGATATATAACGGGTCTTGAATAGCCTACCATAGTTTGTGGCGGCATAGGATTAACAGGCTATAATGATAAATTAGTTTAAATATGTCAAAATAATAAGAATAAGAATAGACGTTACCATATACATTGGATACATATCATAATTAGGCGGTACTTGAGTTTGGACAATGGTAGGGTCTTGGCTAGGAACAGTAGCAGGATAGCTACCTGATTCAATTTTCACTGAAGGTTCTCGATGTAGTGACTCGGGCACAGGTGTTTGACGGGGTACACTCAGATCTCTATCAGTAGACTCGTTGTCAGATTGACCATCTTCCTTATCTTCTGAGAACTTTAAAGTATAATAGTAAAGCCATTAGTAATCAAGCCCACATGCAGCATATATAGCAGATATCTTACATCTTGATTGTTTTTACTCTCATAAGGTTCATCATACTAACAGGGTTGAATATTATGTTAATGGTTATTATGTATGTGTGTCGTGGTTTTACCTCAGTGTATCTCATCAATACTTTATCGATTTCAGTGCTCGCATATTGGACAAGTTTATTATTTGAATTATTAAAAATAATAAGGGCTATTTCACAGTTACAAAGCACGCTAAGCTCATAAGCCTTTTTCATTAAACCATGCTTTCTTTTAAGAAACGTTACCTAGCAACAAAGTTAGTAACTGTTACAGACAAGCCCTTACTTGGCACACTCACTTGTCTGTTGCGAAGATCACTAATGGGTTGAATTCTGATCTTCTTGCGTCCCATTTTAACTTTTTTGTTCTATAATTAGTTTTCTTGCAAGCAAACCTAACACAGTTTAGTTAGATACCTTTTTTTAAAACCAAGTGCTAAAAATAATATATTATTAAACACACACACACACACACAGGCAAAAAGAAAAAAAGAAAAGAAAAAAATATTTAAAAAAAAAGTTTCTTATTTTTAGAACAAGACCAAACAACTGGGTTGTTATTTTTTTATTTTTAAAAGTCGATTTAATTCCGACATTAAAATAGCACCTGCGGTTGCAACATTGAGAGATTCGACCTGGTGAAACATTGGTATTGACACACGCAACTCATCATTCAATCCTTTTACCCCTCCATGTTCTGAGCTTAAAACAAGGGCAACTCGCTTGGGCAAGCTACTTTGCTCTTCCCCCTCCTTTTTATTCCACCAGAATTGTAGTCCATTTTCTTGTCCTTCCATTGACCACGTTTTTCTATTGTGGGGCAACATATCAGCCACAATAGGTGTAATTCCATTCTCCTTTAGATAACCAGTCAATTCATTACTGGGTACACTATGATGCGGCCAAGTGAGTGATAATGCACGAGACGCGCGAATCACTTTATCATTATACACGTCACAAGATGTACTACTAATCAGTCCAGCATTCCATCCTAGTGCTCTAGCCGTCCTTATAAGTGTTCCCATATTTCCAGGGTCATTTATTCTATCCAATACAAGCCATTTATCCACATCGTCTTTGGGAAATTCTACTTTTGGAAACGGAACTTCTGCAAATATGTCATGGTTACCTGGTTTGGAGGATGTCCCTAAAATTCGTCTTGTCAAATCTATATCTGTCAGGTAATAGTGCTCTGAGGGGAATATGTTGGGCTGTCTCAGGATAGACGCGGCTGGTTCGTTGATTTCTGATGCACCTGCGGGTGATATTTTGGCAGTAACAACCAACGACTTTAATGGAACATTTTGATCTCGTAATTCTTTGACTGTCTTGAATCCTTGAACAATGACAGCTTTATTTTCAAGTCGATATTGCTTTTTTTCTCGCAATGCGATCCAATGTTTGGCAATGTTGTTTTTTTGACCTTTAATGCGCTTGAACAGCTTTGGAAATTCAAATGTAAAGGGTCGGTTTGACATGTCAAGCTACAGAAAAAGGGTATGTATTTATATTTGTCGATTTTAATTTACAAGGGATTTTATTTAATTTTATTTTCTTCCGCACAAGTCACGCTTCCTTCACATGCTCTGAATGATAAATTAATCAATTGAGTTTGATGGCTTGTTGTTTGCATCTTTTTTGTTAGTTGTTATTAAATGGTTTTGTCGTGAGAGCAGTATTGTTTCATGGCATCTCTTTTTTTTTTATTTTATTCTTAGTTTTGTGTGTTCCTGTGAGTAAAAAGTAACTTCAAGATTGTGGAACAAAGAAAAGAAAAAAAAAAAGACAATCGACACCCCAAATCTCCTGATTTTTACTTCTGCAAGTGCATTGGAGCCAATCTGGATAAAGAAAAGAAAAAAGGAGGTGCTGCACCCTTAATTTATCCAAATATATCGAACAAAAGAAGCAAATTTTGCAAAATCAGTTATAAATGAAACAATTAATACTGTAGTATTTTTTCTTTTATTAAAAGAAAACCAGGCTATACCTGATAAACACAATGTCTACCGGCTTTATAGTCTTTATATCAATAATCTCAGGGTTGTGTTTTTATTATACCAATAAAAAAAACCGAGATGTACTTCCTCCAAGGGCACCAGGCTATTTACCAGTGATCGGGCATCTTTTACAATTGGCCAAACCAATAGCTATTCAAAACATATTCTTGGAATGGGCTCACCAAATGGGCCCCGTCTTCACTTGTCATTTCGGGGTACAGACTTGGGTTGTACTCAACTCAGCAAAGGCTGTCAGAGAACTGATCGTAGAGAGAGGAAAAATTTATTCATCCAGAAATTTGCCATCCGTTTTGGTTGACGATTTATTTGGAGGAAGTAGGTATAGATTTCTCATTACTATTATTGGTTTCCTTATCTGTATTATTAATTGTAGTTGAAAGCGGTGGTGGATTTGCGTTCTATCCTTATGGTGAGCAATGGCGTTTGTTACGAAGTGTTGGTATGATATTCTTTCTTTTCTTTTAAATATATATGCGAATCAACTAATAAAAATCAAAAACAACACTTTTATACAGCACACAAAGGTCTGATTAAATCCAAAATCAACAGTTACCAAGATATACTATCTGAGAGACGGAACCACCTTTTATCGCAACTCTATGATGTCTCCAAGACCAATTTGACACATGATCTGAATCACATCTTTGAGCACTACACAATGACAACAATTCTCTATATTGCTTACGGAAACATGTTTTCCTTCAAGACAGGTGACCCAACTCTTCATGAAGCATTCTCCATCACCGAGCGTGCAGCAAACTCAATAAGTCCAGTTGATCAGATCAGAGATTTCTTCCCAATATTGAAATCAATTTGGCCAGTGGACCGCTCAAAGTATCTTCAACTTCGTGATGAGATCAACGGGTTTTACGGAAAATTACTCAAACAGTTCAAGCAGGCACTTGAGGAAGGGCATGCCCCTGATTGCTTTGTAAAGGAAGTCATTGAAAATAACCCAGATCTAACAGAAGTACAGATAAACCACTTGGTCGCTGTCTTTATTGGTGCAGGCTCAGATACTACTGCTGCAACCTTGGAGTGGATTGTTGCTTACTTGGCTAACCACCCGGAAATTCAGGATGAGACTTTTAGAGAAATACAGGATTGTGTGGGTGCTAAGAATCTTCCTGGAATAGAACATGGTAAGAGTATTACATAGGTTTATGTGTTGTATCAATATAATGTTTATAGCCATTTTTATTAAACCAGAATCAGAACTTACCTTGGTCCAATGTATTATTTTGGAAACGCTTCGCCTACGTCCACCTGCACCCATCTCCATCCCTCACTCTACCATTCAAAGTGACGATTACAATGGTTGGCATTTTGATAGGAATACAACAGTCGTTGTCAATATCATGGCAGTCAATCAAGACCCTGAACGCTTTCTGGATCCAACGGCTTTTAAACCAAAGCGTCATTTGGATTACGTCAAGGATAGTCAAAAAGTAAACCCTAAGCTAGAACAGCTTCCCCATATCAGCTTTTCAACTGGACGTCGTGTTTGTGTCGGCCTTCATTTAGCAGAAAGAAATTTGTATATGGCTGTTTCTGGATTACTTGCTTTTTTCCGAATTGAAAAAGAAGCTTTTATTGATGTAGACACACCAAAAAGTATTCTCTCAGCCACACTGTTGCCTACTCCTTATAAAGTCAGGCTTGTACCACGTTATCATGACATTGATACCATTTTTTAGCAATGAAAACTTAAAATTATATTCATAATGTAATGTTTTACATTTTAATAATAAATAAATCGAATAAATATTAAAATTACTAATGAATTACAGTCTTTATTATTATTATTATTATTATTATTATTATTATTATTATTATTATTATTACTATTATTCAATGGACAGCGCTCGCTTCAAAATCTCGATTATTATTTTCAACAGTTTTTCTAAGCAAAGCCGTTTCATCAGAAGACAATGGCAAGTTGATCAAGTCACGTACACCCTGAGGACTTATCATAGCGGGCCATGAAGTACAGACACCATATTGAGGGATATACACTGATAGGACCCAGACCTCTGGAGGCCGCTGTCTCATCAGGCAATACGTTAATCGTGTGATGATAGCGGCAGTACCAAACCATGCATGTCCCTTTCGCTCCTTGATTAAATTGGATCGGTAATTAGACACCAGTTTTTCAAGGTTTGACCTTTGTGAGGCCAGATTGGGTAGCTTTAGCAGAGACTCTTTTCCAACTTTTGCGTGGTTCCACACTACAATGGGCTTTTCTGTACTTCCAATAACAAATGCATCTGTAATATCAGTGCTATGCATCATGTCTGTAAGCCAGGATCTGAACCTTAATGTTGATAGCGTGGTTCCAATTCCAAATATTCGATTAGGTGAAACATGTGGGTAATAGCTCTGTAATGATTGAACATACACATCAACAGGTTCACTGGCCACTAGAATGAGTATTTCTGGATTTACTGGTGACATTGATGCGGCGATGCTGAGTAGCAATCTTCGGCTTCTCAATAACCAATCTTGGCGTTCTTCGTTCGCCAACGGTGGTGTATCTGCTGTAAAGATCACTAGCCCAGACTGTCCCGCCTCTTTGAAAGTCCCTGAGCGTACTGTCACTGAGGTCCCAGTTGCAGCTTCGGACAGGTCAAGTACCTGTCCTTGTAATATGTGATCGCTGGGATCAATTAGCAGGATCTCTTTGGCCGAGTTGTTCATCAACAAACTATAAGCGATTGTACCTCCTAGCGTACCTGCACCGATAATGGATATTCGATCATTATGGAATATCATTTTTTTTTATCGTTATTAGTTTATTATGTTTATATATTCGTTATTTTTTTTTAAAAGAAAAAAGGAAGCTATATATATGTATGTATATAATGAGAGAAAGCTATCAATATAAAATACGATAAATCTAGGGATATTATTATGTAAATAATAGAGATACTGAAATGATGAAGAGGAAACTGTCATGCGTTCTAAATGACGGGTATATTAACCACCTATTTCACCTCGGATTGGGTGAATATGTTGAAAAAGAAATAATGGATTTTTCCCTTT
>VCJL01001964.1:4849-16916 GCA_024139405.1 Backusella mclennaniae | reverse complement strand
TTTTTTTTTTTTCTTTAACCCATTTATATAAAATGCCTGCAACAACTACTGTTCAACCTTCCACTGTAGCTCATATCCATCCTCTTGTCTTGTTATCGGCTACTGATCACTATAATCGCGTCGCTAAAGATACCAAGAAGCGTGTTGTTGGTGTCCTGTTGGGACAAAATAAGGGAAAGACTGTTAATATTTCCAACAGTTTTGCTGGTACGAAATAATAAAATAAGATTCATGTAAAATTTCGTCGTGACTAATTTCCAATATGCTCCTTTCTACAGTTCCCTTTGAAGAAGATGAGAAAGATCCCTCCGTTTGGTTCCTGGATCACAATTACGTTGAAGCAATGAACGACATGTTTAAGAAAGTAAATGGTAAGTCTGAATGAAACAAGATGAAAAACAGAGTAAACTCGAGTTTTTAACACGCAAAAACAATAGCAAAGGAAAAGTTGATTGGATGGTATCACAGTGGACCCAAGCTTCGTTCCTCAGATTTGGAAATCAACGAACTATTTAAAAGATACACACCCAACCCTGTTTTAGTCATTATTGATGTTAAGCCTAGTGATTCCGAAATACCAACCGACGCTTATTTCTCCATTGAAGAAATCAAGGATGTATGGTTTTGCTTTAAAAACAAGTATAATAATAATAATAATAATAATGGTTATTAATAATATCACAATAGGATGGTACAGCCACAACAAAGACATTTATGCATGTTCCATCAGAAATCGTTGCAGAGGAAGCGGAGGAGATTGGTGTAGAGCATTTATTACGAGATATTAAGGACAATGCAGTTGGTACATTGTCAACCCGTATTACTTCTCAATTAGGCTCATTGGGTGGACTACAAGGACGCTTAGAAGAGATCCGTGATTACCTCCAAAAGGTTGTTAGTGGCAAGCTACCTGTCAACCATCAGATCATATACAATTTACAGGATATGTTTAACCTTTTACCTAATTTGGAAAACAAGTCAATGGTCAGCTCATTCAGCACAAAGACAAACGACCAACTCTTATTGATTTATTTGTCCAGTTTGATTCGTGCGGTCATTGCCCTTCATAATTTAATCGATAATAAGATTGATAATCTTAAGGGTGAAGGTGTTTTGGACTCTCCAGAAAAGGAAGTAAAGGAACCAGAGACTGCTCCTACTACTGAAAAGTCTGATGAGATGCAGGTCGATTAAATGTATCTGCTTTAAATATATAAATATAATTATAAATAAATGAATATATATATATATATATATGCTTTTTCTTTTTGGATTCATCAAGAGTGGGATATGTATAAGGCTATTTCACCTCATTTATTCCATTGCCTTCATTTCATTTATAAAGTATTTGCTACAATGATCTATTTTATATCTTTTCCCTCTTTAATAGCAAAGATAGAGTCCATTGATATGTGTATGTAGCTATTACATTAAATGGATGATGTTGGATATGACGAGTGACGAATCGGCAAAAATGGCCATTTTTCGACTTTAGAACATTTTATTGGCTTAGGATCATTTTCGTTTCTTGCAATACCGGGCCGAAAGCCCTATGCAGATATTAGCGCAAATGATCGCTTGTTTGCATACAAGCTGTTGTCTGATGGCAATGCTCTCAATGGACTTGATCCCGATATTGGCCGGATTTTCTTTAAATGAACTGTTATGATTAATGGAATTGATAGACCTAATACTACTGTATATGTAGCAAATATACCTTTATTCAAGTTTTTTTTTGTGGAAAAGAGTATTGACACTCAATGAAGATGGAATACACATTATGGCCACATGTAAACGTTTTAAATCATTTGTGCATAGTAATTTCTGCATGTGGCTTGTGGATCAGTGATCTTGACCAAAAAGCATAACACAAGAACCAAGTACTGGGTACTGATAATAATATAAATGAATTAAAACAGGCCAGTTACATTTTCTCTTTAAAAGAATAATATTAACAGCTTTCATGATATACTACTTTTCTGACAGATCAGGAATGATGCAAAGTACTTTAAAACAAATTCAAGACGTTACCAGAATTACATAACTTCGGTAGTAGCGCCGTGTTGTACAAACACAGACAATAATAGGATTGGGTTTGACAAACAACGATCTCTTTCTATAATTTATTATTTTAGATGCGCGTAATTACCGTCATAAAATTAAACACTAACAAAAAAAAAGAGGGGGGTGGTTTTAAAAATGACTATCTATATTTATAAGTATAAACGAACCACGTAAACTCCTGTTTCCAAATATACAATCAAATATAGTTTTACAAACTTACACTTGAATTATATTTGTTTTAATTGCGCGCATGCACTGTTTTTTTTTTAGTAAATAACTCTTGCTATTCACTCATGAACCCCGCTTTATTGTGTGGAAACAATTAAATTGTGTTTACTGTTTAATAAAAGGGGAGGCTTGTCAAAGAGGATTACTGGGGCCATCACTTTTAAAAAAAAATATACTGATGAATAGCTAAAAAAAAAAAGGAAATCAATGATAGAATCATGTTATAGGAAAAGGATTACTCCGGCACCAGCTCCGTAACGGGTTATTCAATCTCTGGTCCTGTTTCAAGTTGCATCAAAAAATCAAAAAAAAAAAGATTTTTCCCTTCTTGCATGCATTTCTATCAATTTTGTTCTTGTTTTATCTTTGATTGAAAGCAAGTACGAGAAGGCTTCTTTTCATTGTTACTGTGAAGCAGACACGAGTTTTTTTTTTAATTATTATTTTTATTTCTAAATAATATTCTAAAATTGGATTAGTATAGATAGAGACCCCATTTTGAAGAATGGCAGCACATTACAGCGCATGAGGCTGGATATGCTCTGATTGGTTCGGTAAAATTAATTTATACATTCATCACATTATCACAAATCAACAATGGTGTTTATTTCTTGGATGGTAAAGTAAGTCATTGGTCTCTATGGAATCGCCATAAAGCTAATCCAATAACCTTTAATTTTTATTTTATTTGTTTCAATATTATGACATTGATTTCCTCTGTCAGCTGAAATCAGAAAACGTTATACAGAAAAAAGAAAAACCGGAGGATGTAATCTAAAATTATAGTTCCAATAAATGAGATATCGTGAACATGTATAAATACAGCAAATATTTGAAATCCACTTTTACCAGTTTTTCCATTCTTTTTTTCTTTTAGATCATTTTTTTCTTCTTCTTGTATTGATAAATAAATATGAATACCCAAGTTCAACAACTTGTCGACATTAGCACTAAGCAGCTTAATATCCTCAACAACCGCCTCAGCAAAAATGAAAAGACGCTTTTGGGTGGTCTAGCCCTAGTTACCTTATACAACCTCATTTCCTTCATCAAAGAAAAGCGTCAAAAGCTCAATTTACCACCTTATGTTCCATATGGTCTCCCCATTTTCGGCCATACTTTTTATATGATATTTGCTCATAATCGATTTATTGACTGGTGCAATCAAAAGTTTGGAGAAACGTACAGACTCAGTATGTTTGGTGAAACAATCTACGTAGCAAGTGGCAAAGCTGGCGAAGAGTCAATGAAGGCTAGCCGTGAAGACTTCTCCATCAATGATGGTACCTCTATTGATTTACTTCATCTTGATTTCCTTCATGAAAAGGCCATTTTAGATATTGGACAAGATATTCATCCTGCTATTGCCAAAGATCTCTTGGCCAATTCAAAGATGCACCGATATCTTCCCAGCGTACTGGAAGGTTTTGTTAAAGCAAAAAAGGACATGATTCATGAAACTGGCCCCACCTTGGTTTCTAACCCATCTGTTTTCTTTCAAAACTTTGTTGCCTACATGAGTGTTCCTACCTTAATTGGTGACGAATTCAAAGATAACCTTGAGATCATTCAGTCCTTTGCTGCTTGTACCGGTGATGCGGTCAAGAATACACCACTCTATATGTTATTCCCCAAGTTTATGCATCCCATGTTTAAAGTATTCCTTAGTGATGCCAAGAGACATACAGGTCTTATGAGAAAATACGTCGAGCCTTTTGTTCAGAAATATCGTGATGATCCCAACTTTGGTAATAAAGATTCTTTCTTGAGAGAAGTGTCTTTGTACCAACATAACGGCGAGTTTCTCTCTGCCCAACAAGCTGCTCAATCCATCTTACTGGTCGCATTCGCATCGGTCCATACCACATCTAGTAACACTAGCATCGCCTTGTATTGGCTCTTGGCTCGTCCCGAGCTCCTCAAAAAGTTTATTGAAGAAATCGAAACTGTTTTCCCTAATAATGCACCCATCACCTATGAGGGATTACAAGAAATGCCTTTCCTTAACAACTTGTTGAAAGAAACTTTACGTCAATCAATTAGTAGTTTGAGTAGCAGAAAGAAGGCTGGAAGGGATTATACATTCCATAATGGTTTTCAGATGCCTAGAGGTAATATATATATACATACACACACACACACATATATATATATATACAACTAATATAATAATACTAATAAAAATGAATTCAGGTGGTATTGTACAGGTAACTTCACGTGCAATCAACTTGGGTCTCAACGTCAATCGATTCGGTGTTGATGCTATGGATCCTGAAATGTCCTTGAATAAGCCTATTACAACTCCTGCTAGAGATTTCATCTCCTTTGGTTCAGGAAAACATTTGTGCCCAGGTAAATACACGAGTGCATTTTTCTATTAATGAAAGTTACTCATCTCTTTTTTTTTATATAGGCCGTTTCTTTGCAACCCAAGAAATTAAGATCATGTTGATCGAACTATTCAGAAATTATGACATCAAAACCGCAAGCGGAAAACGCCCTGAGCCTTATACAGATCTCTTCGGAATGGCTGCCCGTAACTGCGAAGATCCTCTCATTTTCACTCCTCGTGTCGCACATTAAACCCCCTCCCTCTCAAAAAACAAAACATTATACATTTATGCTTATTTATTATTTATTATTTATAAAGTTTACATATACATTATATATCTTGTTGATATTGGTAAATCCAATGTGTAAATCCAAAAGCATAAAAGGATACGCGCTTTTTAAAGTAAACAAGTGGGTTTCATAAATGCCGATTTATCATGAAATTTTGATTTAGATATCAAAAGTGAAATCACTATCGAAACACAATATTGATTAATACTAAAAATGAATATTGATATACATTTAATATGAATGAGAAAAAAAAACAAATCATTGAAAGTAACTGTCTATTTTTGGATATTGTTTCCACATTTCACTTTAGAAGAGGGGGGGGGTTAAGTACCACTAGGCAAGCTTTTCCTTTCCATAAACAAAGCGTAGCCATAAAACCCCTTCAAAAGCCATTTTAAGGACCATTATCATTAAGTTGGATATTACCTAATCCTATTTTTAAGCTCATGCAATTGTGAGTATGTCAAACACCCCACGTATCATCATTATACATGGTTATAATCCAAACTATCCTTGCCAAGGATCGGGTAAGAGTACATTTATTCAATAATTGTGATTAAACATTTGTATTAAGCATATTCTTCAAAATATTCTAGTCGTACTTCAAGATTCTGAAGCAAAGATGGAACATGACTGTTATGAAATACATTTGCTCTTGCCTGTATACCAAACTTACAGGCAATGAGTTGGAATATACCCCGTTGCGCGAGTCAGAGGAAATTGCTCATGTCATGGATCACATTGGACAATTTGATCGTTTGGGTAGTATCTTGGGTCTTGGGTTTATCAATTGCAAGACAATAAAAGGATTCCGCTCAAGTATATACAGTTGAACCTATATAATGGAATAGTAAGTCATGGAAAGGGTATAGTAGAATATATTTGGGACAGAATAGAACGATGATGATGGTAGTAAGTGTCTTGGCACCAGAATTAATCATCTAAAATGATCTTCTAGGTAGGTTTTAAGAAATGAAAAATGTATTGACTTTGATTACTAATTTACTCCTTCTTCACAGCGGTAAGTGATTATATATATAGAATGATAAAGAAGTACGTATAGATTATAACGGCCAGTATCTTTTTTTTTAAACCAACTCTTCATCTTGACATCTTGGCTCTTTTACGTGAGTATGGATATTTATTAGACAATAAATACTTGTATTGGCCTTGCTCCTTTCTATTAGCTTATATTTCTTTCTCCTATACCAATATTCTTGCACCAATTGACCAAAATTCTTTCCTGGTTAAACCAATTACTATGCCACTTTGACGAAAACTAATTTTACTTTTGGCCACTTGCGCGAATTCTTACTAAAAAATCAATAGTTCATATTTTTTCTCCGGAACCAATGACCAAAGGTATTTCCGGTCCGAACTGATTCCTATGCCACTTTGACGAAATCTAAGCTGACTTTTTTTTATTTTTTTATTTATTTTCTGATAGCCTCCCTTCCATCTTACAAAACACATAATAAAATAAATGTCACAAGCAAATATGGATGCCGAATCTCTGAATTCAAAATATATTTTGGTTCGTTTAGATCATGCAAATCAAAATGTTCCTTTAGAAGCTATTGGAATGTAAGTTGCGTCCTTGCTCTTGTTATATATACATATGTATACACATGTATATATGTATTTTACCTTTGATGAAATGAGAGCCATATCTCATTTAACCATCTATTTCCTTATTTTTCCTCCTTTTCCTTTCCCAACTTTACATTTTTCACGTCGTATACACCTTGTATATATTTGCACTTATTAATGAAAAGTATATCATAGTTATCACACCGAAGAGGAAGCATACACAGAAGGCTTAATGAATCAAATGCGGGCTATTGAAGACATGACAAAGAAGAAGCCCACAAATCTTTTACAATTAAAGCATGATTCCATCTTGGAATTGTGTCGGTACCTCAAGGACGATCTAACAAACTACAAGGCACGATTTGAATACCTGTCAAGTCTGTGCACTGAATTATTTAATATCCGTGGCATCACCTATAAAGTCTTGGAAGCAAACAGTTTACATGGTCAAGAAATGAATGAATCTATTTTCAGGACAAGAGTGCGTAACTTTCAAGACGCTTTCCAGTCACAATTGTTGGATGAAGAGGAAGACCTAGAAGAGAGTAACGATGAAGACGATGAAGAAGAAGTAGATGATGATGATGACGATGATGATGGTGAAGAAGAAGAAGAGGAGGAGGAGGAGGAGGATTTAGAACAGGATGAACAAGTGGAAGCAGAAGACGGGGTAGATGTGGATGAAGGTGAAAATGGACATGAACAAGAAAAACAAGAAGCAGATGATGATGATATTGATGAAGTAGAAGAGTTGGAAGAAGAGGAACTAGAGGTGGATCAAGAAGATGAAGCGATGGAAGCGGAAGATGCTGCCCCTGAAGCTAATGATTGTGGGTCTGAAGTTGATTCCGAATATGGGCAACTCGGTGAAAAGAGAAGCCGATCCCAAAGCCAATGTGAAGACGACGATGAAGAGGAGGACGAAATTGAAGAGGATGATGGTGATGAGGATGAATTGGAAGAAGAAGAAGAAGAAGACGAATCAAGCAATAAAAAGCAACGGATAACAGCATAAAAGTAGTAAATTATATCCCATCCTCATGATATTGTAAATAAAGTTAAAAACAGAAACAATTGGTCATATTTATTGAATTAATCTAATCGTAAATAATATTCGTTATTTGTCTTTGATATCATGGGTTGATATCTATATCAAAAGATGCTGATGAGAAGGTCGCACATCTATTTTCTGGTTCCATTTTTTGGCCGTCACAACGGACCGTCACATTTTTTTAAATTCTTTTTTTTTTTTGAAGGATTTCAAAAAGCTGTCAATAGAGAGAAAGAGTGTCTGTACATATTTCTCTTTTTACTACTATTATTACTCATATTTTAAATCATTCTTCCCGCAAAACACACACTTAAACTCAATATATAAAACCATGACCAAAAAGGACAGCGTAAAAATGAATGGAAGACGTGGATCTATTGTTGACAACCTTACAATTGTAGATGTTGATAGCAAATACAGCATTCAACATGATGCTATTAGCAGCAAAACAAACTATGATGAATTAAAGGCACAAGTAAATACACCCGAGGAGATGCGTGATCTTGTTCGTCGACTTCCTTTGGATGCAGTCCTTCCTTTGCTCTCTGAATTACTAGAAAAGTTCAACGATTCACGTGATACCGAAGTGATTGCATGGTTAAAAACAATGCTTTTGATCCATACAGGTTACTTTATGACTTTATCTGATGTTGTTAAAAAGCTCTCTGCGCTCTATAAATCATTAAATTCAGATATGGCAGTGTATCCAAAGCTATTATCAATGCGTGGTAGATTAGATCTTGTACAGGGTCAGATTGACGCACGCTATCGTCAGAATGATGGTGACTCGGATATGGAACAAGACGACCAAGATGAAGGAATGGAACAGAATGCATATAACGAAAGTGAAAGCAGCGGTGATGACGATGATAATGAATTATTAAGTGACGAAGATGTTGAAGTGAATACCACCGTAAGTCACAACTATTGCTATCATTACAAGAAGCTCATGATTTAAATGAATGAATGAATGAATAATAGGAAATGTTTGCTGAGGAACAAGATGACTTAAATACCGAGGATGAAGATGCAAGCGATAGTGATATTGAAGAAGAGTAAACACCATTCTATCATTACATTTGTACAGCATATATATTTTTAGAATTTATACATATAAAACATTGGGGGCGATTCAATTTATAAAACCTTGTTCAGTTTTAGACTGCTATTAATATACAATAATAATAAAAAAAGAAGGGTTTTTTTTTTCTTCTCTCTCTTTCCTCCTTTCCTTTTATTATTATCATCTTGAACAATTAATTACATTATGCCACTTTTAAATCATCTTGCAAATAAAGTCAAACATAAAGCACGAGCAGGAGTAAGCCATATTCTCAATCCAGGACAGCAGTGTGAAGACGATAGAGAAGAAGAATATCTTCTTGAAGAACACCGATATGGATCATTTGCTCCAATCAGACAAGACGCAATGGTTAAATACTTTATCGATGGCCATGATTATTGCTGGTATATTTTTTTCAGTGTCATGATATAAAGTCACATGAATGTTCATTATGGGATTATGTAGGGCTGTTTCAGAAGCAATTGAAAGCGCAAAAGAGTGTATTTTTATTGAGGATTGGTGGTTGGTAAGAAACTAGCATATAATTCTATCATGACATTGCATCATGCTAATCTTTTTATTCTATATATAGTCACCAGAGTTGGTAATATTATATATTCAATTCACTTATTATTCTTATTCATTTAATCGATTTCCAGTATTTGAGAAGGCCACCTGCCAAGTATCCAGAGTATCGCATTGATGCCCTGTTAAAGCGCAAGGCAGAGCAAGGTGTCATGATATACATTGTTGTTTACAAGGAAGTTGAGCTGGCCATGACGTTGGATAGTGCACATACCAAAAAAAGATTACAAAGTTTACATGAAAACATTGTAGGCAAGTAGACATTATATATATTTATATATGCGTACTCATACATGTGAGTTTAGTGCAAAGACATCCAGATCACGCTGTTGGTGGTACCTTCTTTTGGTCACATCATGAAAAATTTGTTATTGTTGACAACAGAATTGGTTTCTTGGGTGGCATCGACCTTTGTTATGGGTAAGTGAATCCTGCCTTGCTCTCAAGTAGTGTTTTTTTTTTGTTTTTTTTTTCATAATGTGGTTTCTTCTTATACACATAGTCGTTGGGATACACATGCTCATCGCCTTGCCGACTTTAATTATTCTGATCCAACAATGGAAGTTTATCCAGGCCAGGATTACAGTGATGCTAGATTAAGAGACTTTGAACAAGGTAACAACCAACAAGTATATATTGTAGCATTTATTTTAACAAATCAAATAAATACAGTCAAGGAATGGGATATGAGATTAATTGATAAATCTAATGTGCCACGTATGCCTTGGCATGATATTTCGCTGTGCATGGTGGGTTTCAGATTTCTATGTTGTCAAAGGAAAATACTAACCTTGTTTTCTTTTTATTGAAACTTTTAAAAGCTTGGTCAACCTGTCTTAGATCTTGCACGTCATTTCTGTGATAGATGGAATTTTATCAAACACTCCAAATCATTAGATAAACAAAAGGCTCCCTTCTTGAAACCACCTCTTGGAGGATATAGCAGCTACCAGAGTTTTAAGATTCCGCTTGAAAGTAAGATGCTTCGATCGTACCATTTTCATCATAACCTTGGTGAGGTCCATGGTACTTGCCAAGCCCAAATCCTTAGAAGCAGTGCCACATGGAGTTCGGGCATCAAGCTGGAAGTAAGTTTTTTTTTTCTTACGTTTTATTTTATTGGGTCAATATGATATTTAACTTTAACTCTATTTAGAAATCTATCCAGAATGCATACATCGACGTTATTAAAAATGCTAAGCATTACGTATACATTGAAAACCAGTTCTTTAGTATGTTGTTTATATATGCTTTTTCTGAATGCAAGTATTGACTCACTATCCATCTATTTTTTCTTGTTGCCTTTTTTGGTGTAAACTTATAGTTACCACTACTGGAGATGACCCCAATTTCATTGTAAAAAATCAAATCGGTGCTGCCATCGTTGAAAGAATTGTTCGTGCCTTCGAAAGTCAAGAAAAATTTAAGGTTTTTGTATTGATACCACTTATGCCCGCCTTTCCTGCAGAGCTTAGCACAAAGGAGGCTGCAACTGCTAGGTAAGCCAATAGTAAAAGGGTGATTTTTTTTCTGACGTTGTTGTTATTGCTAGACTTGTTATGTACTATCAGTACATCTCTATCTGCAGTGGTGAAAAAAGTATATTTGAGCAATTAACGAAGAAGAATATCAACCCCGATGAATATATCCGTTTCTATAGCTTAAGATCTTATGATCGCATCAATAAGCCCTTTGTTGAAGAAATCATGGCAAGAAATGCTGGATTTAAACCAAGAAATGTCCCCATTCCACCTCGTTTTAAACCAGGGGAAAAGAGACAACAATTGCCTCCCACTCCACCTGCTGGTTTCATCAGACCTGAACAGCGGGATGAGCCCTTTCATTTCCGCCTTCCTTCAAACAATGAAGCTCATGTAGCCACCATGTCTAATACTCCTCATGTTATGAACGACGGACAAAACTACCAGCCACCAGCGGGAATAGACGAGCAGCAGGAAATTCATGATTATGTGAGTGAAGAACTCTACATTCATGCAAAGTTATTGATTGCCGATGATAATATCGTCATTATGGGCTCTGCCAATCTAAATGATCGCTCTCAATGTGGTGACCGTGACTCTGAAGTTGCATTAATTGTGGAGGACAATGATTTTATTCAGTCCAAGATGAATAACAAGCCGGTAAAAACACCTTTTTTTCTTATTTTTTTCAACTTTTGTTTATTTTCGTTTATTTTAGTATCAAGCTAGCCGTTTTGCTGCTACTCTCAGACGTCAATTATGGAAGGAACATCTGGGGTTAATGAATGAAGAAGAAATTGACAAAGTAACGCCTGCCATGCTTCCACTACCTACTCCTCAGATAGATTACACTGCAACAGCACAAGACCTCTGGGTTATGGATCCATTGGACGATGAAACATTAAATAGATGGAATAATTTAGCAGCTGCAAATACAAAGGCTTTCCGCCAAGTATTTCATTGTGTTCCGGATGACACTGGTTAGTAACGATATTAATAGTTTACTTCAAGATGATTACTAATGGAAGCATATTCTGACAGTTACAAATTGGGAAGAGTATCACAAGTTCTATCCTTCTGAAGACAAGGTCCCTCTTGGTCATGTGCATGATCCCAATATGCCTATCAAACAAGTACGGAATATTTTGGATCAAATTCAAGGTCATCTTGTTGAATTCCCAACAAAATTCCTATGCTTTGAAGACCTTCAAGGTGACTCTATTCCTCTTGTCGGTGCAAGTTTACAAGACCTTTATACTTAATACTATTTACTCGTTACTATTTCATTTATATTTAATATCTAATGATAATAAAATGGTGCCATATTTTGCATCGTTATTTATCTAAATATAGTATGAATGCCTTAAAGTATATTAACACAGT
>VCJL01001963.1:21115-36695 GCA_024139405.1 Backusella mclennaniae | reverse complement strand
TTTTTTTTTTTAGAAAAAAAAAATAAAAGGCATGAATTATACTAACCTTTTTTGTTTTTGTTAGTGTAAGTCTTTTTTTTTTTATACTTGTATATAAACTTGAAACAATGTAAACGTTGATCTGCGGCTAATCAAACACATACAGTTATGCCGGTATCCAACTCCAACAACATCTTATTCTTGAAGCTTTGGTTTGGTAAGATAGTACATGAAAATTCAAGGGGGGGGGAAATAATCCCCTTTTGTCAAATAGAAACTAATCTGTGTTCATAACAATTTATTAGCGGATCTGACGAAGCATGGGCACCAGTGCCTGGATCAAGATGGGCAGATGCAGGTTTGAAAGCGACTCAACAATATTTTCACGGTGTAATGAGTCCTATCGAATATGCCATCATTGGTCTGATTCCTTTCTTCTTCCTTTGTCTGGCTTTTCTGGGCTGGCGATTGAGAAAACAGTTTGCATGGGACAACTATAGAAACTTTTCAGCTGATATGAGGTACAAAAAAAAAAACTTTTTTTTTTAGTCACACATGATGGGTGGCACTAATAACAACATTTTTGATTTACCTTCGCGCGCAGGATCCGAGGCGCTTTAGTAGGAACAAGCATCCTCCTTACTTGCCTTAAGCTTGATTTCTTTTTCATCTTTTCCTTTGCTGCTCAATTAATTCCTTCCAAATTACTTCAATATGATGCAAGTATCACAGAGTGCGTGCTTGTATTTGTTTTGGGTGGCTTGGGTCTTTCGTTAGCATTACTTGCAGTGTACAGACAAAACAAATACGCAATGGGTACATTTATTGTAGTTGGTATCGCATCAGTTGCTTATTTCATTTACAGACTGGTTCGCATTGCACAACCTCGACCTGCAGGCAACGATCCCTATGAGCACACTCGCCAATTCCTCATCTTTACAACTGTTATCACCCTCGTCTTGATATTGATTACACTGGGAGTGGCTTGTAAATGCTTCTGGAACGTATATAATGACATTAAAATCTTTGCTTCACAGACCAAGGCCAATACCAATAATAAAGTCTATGGTAAAGATGGTCATGCTCCAATCGATAATGAAAGTACAGATCACTATGAACTTTATGAAGGTGGTCAAAACAACGCAAGCAAGACCCTATTGGAACAAGAAGGAAAACCCTCTACTGCTTCAAATCCACAACAAAATAATATGTGGACAATAGAATAAACCATATCCCCCCCATTTCTTTTTTAGTTATTAATTCAATTTTGTTATATTAAATCAAAGTGCAAAACATCAAATAAAATTACTTAAATATCATATATGTATAGCTTCTGCTTATTAAAAATGATAATGTTTACCATTTGTTTACAGTTACACCATTGCATTCAGAACAAGAAATAAAGATTCTTTGGAATTCTGGGATTATCTGATTCTTCCATTTATTAAGGTTCAGGGCTTAGATATCAATCTGTCAAAATAGTTAAAGTGTCCGAAAGCGAAAAACACTTGGTTGTCTTTTTGCTATTAAGTCACTCGTTTTTCAGTCATGTGTTTCATTTTTATGGATAAAATTAAAAATCTCCATTGGTAGACTTCCTTTTTTTTCAAAACATGGTAACGTCAAAAATAATAAAGTACCACCATTTTGTATTGAATCGACGTAAGTCAGTCGTACCTTTGTGACCAAAAATCATAAAAAGGAAGTGAAATGACCACTTTTTGATTTATTTTTGATTGACATCAAAGTATATTGACAGCAACAAAAAGAAATCCCAGGCACGAATAGCGTTTTGCTTATCTCTTTTTTTTTTATAAAAAAAAAAGAAAAAGTGAGTAATAAGAAATTGAATACTTTCATGCAAATTAGAGTTGGGATCATACACAATAGCCAAAAATAAACAAATACATAGAATATAAAATTATGGGACACATCGGTTATAGCGGAATTTTAAAACTTGTCTACAAAGCCAATGGGATAAACCTCACACTGTCTAAACTGTGCAAGATTCTATTAATAGAGTTACCAATGTGTGGATTTTTTTCGGCCTACAATGCCTTATTATAAATGTATTTCTAATTACCATCAATTTCATTATTTAAATGCTCCCTTTTAATACTATACTTTTGCTGTAACTTATTGGAAATAGATCATCAATACCTATAACTGTGTATAGTCCATACTAATCTTATTTAGAGTACTTGATGGTGTAAATGAAAAAATAAAGTCCTGATTTAAACAGATACCGTTATGAAAAACTCCAATTGGTGCATCATATTTTAGTTGCAAGTATTATTTTTACTTCGTTCTCTCATGGTCTGAAACAGCGAACTTCACACCCGACACGTACTATTTATAAAGGATTATATTATCGTTATTGGAAAATGCCAAAGGTTGATTATTTAAACTTGATAATATATATCTTGCTGATAGCGCTGTCAGAGTTACGATGGGGCCTGGTGTTGATGTGGATGGGAGGGTTAGCTGCCATTGTTGAAGATGTAGATGCTTCTGGTAAGCCTTCTCCTAGATCCAATGTTAAGGTTATAAATAAATCTGATTTGATTTCTTCTTGGATTTATCGATAGTTTATGTCTTGACTTTGGAAAAGTCCTATTTTCGCTTATTTTAAATCCGCTATGTTTTATGGCTGTTGTTTTGCGGGTTAAAAGTTCTGATTTTATCTTTATTCTGTATGAAAACCATCGTAAAATTGGTTTCGTCCCTGAGGGATATTGAAACAAGTTTTTTTTTTTTTTTTTTTTTTTGTAGTAACTTAGGTCATTGAAGTGTTTAAAGGGATATAACTTCTTTTTGAGTACAAGTCGGATAAATCCTATTGACTAAAACTGCCGCATCTTAACCATTGTAATAGTTTTAAAAGGCTTCAAAATTGGAGGGTTGCCTTTTCGGCATTTATGAAATTTTAGTTCTTAAAGGCCTTTAAATGCTTTTAAAAATAAAGCTAATTTCACGGAAAACAGTGTAATGAAAATATACTATTGTTTATTATAGTAGTTAAAGAGAAGTACTGCTTTAAATAAAATTATGAAAACATACAAACACACATATATATACATATATAAATGAACATCCATTTTATCAAAGGAAAACCAGAATATATATCTAATTGGGTTAAAAACAATAAAAAATACCCAATGAATATCATGACTCCACTATCTTTTTTAGACGTAGTTTTCTACTTTTTGAAGCAAAATCAAAGGGGTCAAGATTATAATGTGAGTGCGTACTAGCCTTTTAAAAGTCAGATATATCTATTGAGCATTGGCCAGATCTTGATAGATCTTTAAGCTTACCCTTATACATTCTTCCAATTAAAATAGAGGATCTTTTAGTTCTATAAAGTGGATTAGATTGATAAAAGCTTCTTTTTTTATATTAAAAAAGGTTTGGTAGGGAGTGGGTGTACACTTTTCGCGTCGGAGATAAATAACGAAGATGCAGCTTTTGATTGGAGAATGTAAAAATTACTTTATGCATTAAACGCCAATCCTGTTGATTTATGTTGGTGAGTCAATAAACATAATTTGTGCAAACATGAATGTTACTAGTTCAACAATTGGATCACCATCAGGTTATGAAGCACAGTGATTTTAAAGTCTACAACATTTACACTTCTCTTTTCTTTTATATTTTATTAAATAGTCACGAAATAAGAAAAAATATGTACTATATCACCATTCCTGCAGTGTAGTTAGATAGCTTTTGATGTCTCAGCTTAACCATTCAAGTAGTGAGAGTTACAACACGTTCAAACCTATTTCGAAAAAAAAAGGCAAAAAAGTTAGTTTCTTCCAGTTATGGATATCCAATCATATAGCTTGACTAGTAAGCGAGACAGAACTTGTCATCAAGTCGTCCAATCATATATCGAGAATACCAGGTGATAATCTAGCAGTTATCTGGAACGGGTTAAAAAATTGGCATATATTTCATTTAATAACTTCTTTTTCTTCTACATATTATAAAAAGAAATACGACTAATAAACCCTAATTTATACATATAAACCACATAATTCACCATAATGAGCTCAATCGACAACAAATCAACACATTCCTGGGGACTAAGCGCTGGCGCCTTGGATGATTGGCTTGAAAATGACTTGAAACAATCCAACTTGCTCACTGATACCTACCCTTCGACTAACTGTACATTAAAATCTAATATCAAGAAGGACTGTAAATTCACTCAACATAATAACCATAGTATTCAACCTTCATTGCAAGCTCATGTTGAGAGAAATAACAACTCTGTACATACTGATAACAGACCCTCATTGCAGATGGAAAATGGAACACTAATTTTATTGCGTAACGGCACCAAGATGCCTATTCCTCCCCATTTAATTCCAATTATTAAAGCCTATTCGAAATTCCGCAATAACGTACATATAAAGCCTGAGACAGTAGATACTAGCGAAGAACTTGTAACGAGCGCCAATGATGAAGATACTAATAACACCAAAAGGTTAATTACCCCACCACCCACATCCCCAGAGACTGTAAATAAAAGCTTGAAGGGAAAGAAGACGGATTTAATTACGAAAAGACAACGAAACACCGATGCTGCTCGTAGATCGCGTTTGCGAAAAGCGATAAAGATGGAATCCTTGGAGAACAAAGTGGGCGATCTCAAGACCAACAATGATCGGTTGCGAGTTAGAGTAGCGGTATTAGAATCTGAAAGAGATCAAATTTCAGAAAAAGAAAAACGCAACAGACAATACGTTTTGGAACTGGAAGCTCAACTTGCTCAGGCTCACAGTAGACTGGTTGGAAATGTCCAAAATAACGCTTAGCTCTAAAAAAAAAATTATGAATATTGATTACTATCCTTTTTCCCTTCTACATATATCTCCCCTCTCTTACTCTCTTTCACATACGTTCATCTTCTTTCCGCTTCCTCTTTAATGTTAAAATCAGCCTTAATAAAACACTATAAAAGTCTGAATTAAATGTATACAAGAAACTTAAGACATCACTTTAGAATATTACATTTGTCTTCTGTAGCAAACGTTTGTGTTTACTTATTGAAATCCAAACCGTAGTTTTCGATTTTCAATAACGTTGAATAATACGAGCACACTACATCAATAATAGCATCCTCTATTGGCTAATATATCTATCACATGGTAACAAAAACTCAAATATAAAAATACTATAGTTCTTATACGAAGGTTTTTAATACAGCCATTATTGCAGCAACACAAGATAGGGAGAGTATGATTATATATTATATTTTGGAAAGACTCCTTTTCAAAACAGAAAACTAAAGCTTGTTTAAGACGATAAACAAAAGATAAGACTAAGTCAATCTCTTAAATTCCTTCTTATCCTTGATCAAACACTGCTATTTACAGGAGAAAGTTATGCTTTCATAGAAAGTCAAACGTGAGTGATATGTTAGAGTAACTTGCTATAGGTAAATAATGAATAGTAAAAGCACTACGTAAGCAAATCTAAAGTGATGCTGCACTATTTAGATACATAAAATCGTGATGATTTTTTTTTACTCGTTATTAGTCATAAAATCGATTGGATATTTGGAGACGAAAAAAAAAATATAGAAGCTATTTTTTCCTTTCTTAATTTTAGATGAAAGACGTCTTTATTTTGATTTCTTGAAAACCACCATAAATCACTGTTTCAGAGTACTATCCACCATCAGCCAAATAAGCGGTATGGTAGAGTCACTGTATACATTTTACATAATGTATGCGCCATTTAAATGATTGACATGCTTTTCACATTGTACAGGATTCCATAATATCTTTTATGGCTACTCAAATAGTAGTTGATGTTCATTTTCTTCAGATGATATTTACATGAAAACAAAATATATGATAAGGTTCCTAAAGCTAACTCTTAGTATTCACCGATATAATCAGGAAAACTTACATGCAAGATTTTTGTTAAAAAATCGAAAACTGGTATGGCAATTTACCATGTGAGAAATGATATTTTTTGCTTTTTTTACCAAAATGTTCAGATTCTATTCAACCACCCGATATTTCTTTTTTACACAAATCCATAGTAAACCTCAGAATTGGATAATGTTCTCCGCTAATTCACTTAAGAGTAGAGGTTATTACTTCTGAATGCTAACATTTACATTTGATTATCTTTATACGTAAACACAAAAAGATGCTGTTCAATAGCATTTGTTATATTAATACCTTGATATTTATAACGAAATAAGTCTTAAACTTCTGGTTTAATAATGGCACAATGGTTAACATTCGATAATAGTCTGTTTATTTCTTATAATTTCAGAAAGTCAAGGTTTTGGAATCTTTTTTGAGGAAGCATTGACCACATCCCTGCCTCGCACCAATTGTTATGAAGCTAAAAATTATGCTACGTCAAAAAATGTATTTTTATAGTCATCCTTCTCTTTACCATTCATGTTTTGATAGCCTTCATATTTATATACTATATCTTGCTACTGCAGTGAGCTTTACCTTTCCTTCAGTATTATTGTCAGTATGGCGAGTTACCAGTTTCAATAATTATCTCTTCAAACAATTACTTTAATTGGATGCAAATAAAAGATGTCTGATATGTATACAGTAAAGATGCCAAACGCGGAGCCAGAAGTTTGGTGAAAATGTTTTTTTGAATGGGCGAAGTGCAACTAAACGGTGAATAAAAGCTTGATTTGGAAATACAAAAAGTTTAATTTGGAGTGTGTAACACGATAGTTTTAGAGTAGAAAAAGGTATCTTCGTTTGTACATTTCATGCTTATTTTATTAAGAAGGCTTACAGTTCAATAAATGATTAATATGAATCCTTATGCTATGACAAGTTAACAGTTATTATTATGTTATTCTTATAAACAAAAAAAATTGTTTGTAGTTTTTAATAAGAAAGCAATAAATAAATCAAGTGAATTATTATGCCGTAATTGCATTCATCAAAAATGGTTTATTTTGCTTCCATAATACGATTATCATAAGCCTATTCGAACCATTTAAAGTATAGAGTACTAGAAATAAAAAAAAAGTAAATTCTTTTATGTTTCCCGCTCTTCCCACTTTTCTTCCTTTTTCAAACAGTTGCATTATAAAATGGATACTAATGTTTATTTAAAAACATTACAAGACAACAAGGATAAATTCATTGAATACGCCTCAAAAAGAATAAACATTCAAAGAGCTGTGAAGCTAACTGTTGCATCCTTTGTTGCCTATTACACGTTGAATGTAAGGGATTTGCTTTACAATACAGTTAAAGATAATAACAATTACTTTAGAAAATATACGTCGCTTTCTTTGGAGTACTTTCAAATGTTCCTGGGCCATTCCTTACTCGATTTACTACGGTTCCATCGTTAAAATATAACATTGCTAGTGGGAGAAGGTAGCTAAAATTATTACAACTTTTGTGGTTTTTTTTTTTTATAAACTCTTTCTATATAGATTTCAACTTATAAAAATACTTCATGAAAAATATGGACATGTTGTACGCCTAAGTCCAAGCATTATATCTATATCAGACAAAGATATAATGAAGCAAATTCTTGTTACAGATGATTTACCAAAATCGCCTGTGTATGATCTTGTTGCCCGTATGTACTTTGACTGTACGCCTTTTGTATAAATATGCTAACACCAATTATGCTTAAAAAAAGGAAAGGGAACTCCAAACTTATTTAGCACAAGAGATAAAATGTTTCACCGCCAAAGGGTAAGTATTTTTAATGTAATAAATAACGTTTATGCTCTTTTTTTTTAATAAATCTTTATGGTTTTCTTGGAACTAGAGAAGAGTTGTTTCACCTGCCTTCTCGATTAAATATTTAAACTCACTGGAGCCATTTATGGCAACGGTCACACAATCATTAATCGACAAAATCGGTAAAGATATTGAAAATGCAAAGGATGAAGACGGATATGGTGTAGTGGACATTTGGATATTAATGCAGTGTCTGGCTTTGGATGTCATTGGTGAAACTGCATTTGGCCAAACATTTAAGATGATTGAAAATAACAATCACTTTATTCCTGGTGTCATCAAACATGAAATGAAAACTACAGCTGTAAACGGCATGTTCCCAATTCTTTCAAGAATATTTGTTAGAAGTGCTACACAAACAGACCCAAGACTATACAATGTAAGTATTTTTTTTGTTAGTGACCAAGTATTGTAATGCCAGTTGATTTATATAATTGAGTACGCTTAGTTTTTAAAAGATATCATCGAGCATCGCATTTCAGTTAAAGGCGAAAAAAGAAAGGATATATTACAGTCTCTTCTTGATTCGCAAAAGTCAGTAAATGATGAAGATCGCTTGGCAGCTGATGCCATTATGTCAGAAACTATTCTGTTTTTAGTAGCCGGTTCTGAAACTACTAGTAATACTTTAGGCTTTGCTATTATTGAGTTACTTCGTCATCCTGAAAAACTCAAGAAACTCTACGCTGAGATTGATCAAGTACCTCTGGAAGAGGGCCAGAAGATATTTAATCATGAACAGCTCAAGCACCTTCGTTATTTGAACGCTGTAATCAACGAAACATTACGTATAGACGCTGTTGCAGCTGGTGGTATGCCACGTGTAACTGCTGAAAAAACTGTACTAGGCAACAATTTAGTTCTACCCAAAGGAGTATGTGATCTTCATATTTAAGTTATTCAATGATAAACTAACACTTCTCTTTTTAGATTACTGTTGTTACCAATGTTTATGATGTACAGACTAGTTCAGATTACTGGGAAAATCCGCTTGAATTTATTCCAGAGCGCTGGATTCCAGAAGAGAGCGACAACATAAAGCCAGCTGATTTAGATGCATTCTTTCCATTTAGTTCTGGGTAAGATCTCATATTTCTTTCTTCTCATCTATAATACATAGATATACTGATTAGTTTATTATAGTCCTAGAAATTGCATTGGGAAAAATTTTGCTCTTCAAGAGATGCGCGTTGCTCTGTCATCATTTTTAAAGTATTACGATATGGCTCCCATTGAAAAGGAATTGGAAGACAGTAAAGATGTTAGACTATATATCACTTTAGGTGTTAAAAAAAACAGTTTTAAAGTTAAAGTTAAACACCGAAAATAAGTGAATAATCACATCTTGTGATAAAAAGAATACACAATCCTTTATACATCTATGGCGGTCCATCGTACTTTCCATGTTGAAATCTAAATAAACCCTTACGTCGTCTGGCTATTTTCTCGATAATTCTCTGTACTTTTCTCAACTATTATCAAAATCTTTCCTCTCTTTTCTCATCAATTTGTAATTTTTTCTCAATTTCTTGAAAAAATAGTACAAGTAATTCTATTGTATGCTTTATGGTCTACATCCTTAACGAAGGTTAAATTTGTGCATTTATAGGCCTGGCTTTATACTGTCAATCAATAAAAAATCGACAGTTACTCAATGCATATTTCTAAGGTAATGGAATTTATGCTTCGGTGGATATATACTCCGGGATAAAACATGCATGTACTATACAGATACAAAAATGCATCAGTTATAGTGCTTCCGATAAAAGTTTGGTATTGAATGCAGATCTTACGTTTTTGATTTTTTAAATAAAAATGGAAAGTGCATTTTAATGCAGACATTAAACCTGTTTGATTACTAAAACACAAAAAGTTGGATTATTGAGCCTTTTATTTTTAAAGAACCTTCTTTTGGGACTGGTATTGGCCCCTTTAATTTCTATTTTAACAACTAAGGAAAGAAATAAAACAGTTATAGACGTTCTTACGTTCTTACGTTTTTCAGCGATATCTTTTTGAAGATCATTTAAATAATGATAAGAGTACTATTATTAAATAAATTTTGTTGGTGATATCCTTTTTTTTTCAAAGACTTTCAAAATGTACATTTAAAAATATTACTATAAAAAGTATAAATGTGGATTTTTGCACTCCAGTACCTGCAGCAAAGTCGCCTGATATATAGAGTTATTGTATGAGTATACTCCCTATTGTTCAGCATCATATTTTTAAATATTAATCATTGAGTTCTAATATAACGAGATTTAAAAAATAGTATATATAACGGAAAGTAAAATGAAAACAAACTTGATAGAGTTCTTGCTGGCTTCACATTATTCAAATTTACTCACGTAATAAGATCATTCTAATACTACTGTTAATACCACTTATATTTAACAAAACACGACTGTGGTTATATTATCGAGTTAAAAACTGTTCTTTCTACCCTTTTTTATTTTTTTTTACTCAAACTACATAGTTTTCATTGTATAAAAAAAGGTATTAAAGCTTATTCTTTTCAAAAAGCTGCGCTCTATTTATTCTATAGTTCACACTGAGAAATGGAACACCTATTTGTTATGGTTGGATATATTTTGGTGCATGGTTCTTGTGTATCTCAAATATGAAATAGGCTCTAACCTCGATAAACGCATATCCTGCACCAATTTTTTCGTGAACAATATGCATTTATCCAAATCCGACTGCAGTAAAAATTGGTTGAAAAGTTCCAGTACTCACCAAATGAAAATGGAAATGGTCACAACCCTTGACAATCCGTATTCTTCCCTTTTTTCATGATCGTCATATTTAATACTGTGGTATTTATGATTCTTCTTTACGAAAGCCCTTTACAAGACGAATAATATATTTATGAAAGAAAATGGAATTATTCTTTCACAATAAAGCTTATAACAAACTCCAATGGTGTTCACAAGCACTTTTTTTTTGTATTTGGAATTTTAGAATACGTAAATTCATTAGAAAAATCTGTCCAGAGAAAGTGGGAATCAATTTAGTATTTGTCTATTTCCTTTTTATACTTTAAACCGAAGGGGCAACTCCTGATTTTATTTTTGCATTTTTTTTATATACAAAATGCAAAAATGAGCACGCAAAAATAAAGTCGAAAGACGCAAATTTATTAGAAAAAACCAGTACCTATTTTTTTTTTGAAGATTTAAAAAACAAAAGTACTTATGAACACCCCAAAAGTATTCCGATTTCCTGTCTCTACTGTATATAAAAAAGGAAACAAAGTTATTGATGCACATGTATTTAAGCTAGTATGTCTTTTTGTTTGTAAATCTTTCAAGGGATCATCGATCCCTTGTTTTTGCTAAGCTAAAGAAGTTCACTATTTTTTAATATTCTTTTACCACCTCGCTTTTAGATTTTATTTTCTTCATCTCCTTTTCTCAGTATTTTTTTTTATCTCTCCATAGTAGATTAAAAATGGATGTAGAAAGGCATTTAAAAGATATAATTAAATATAAGATCAACATCTTAAAGTACCTACAGGATAAAAAAAATGTTCAGGATCTCGCTAGAGTTGTTGTATTCTCTCTTACAACGTACTATGTCATGAAGGTAATATAATTATTTCTGTTTTCTGTTTATTCATTCTATTAACTTTTTTTCCTAGAAAATATATACTGGCTTCTTTGGTCCACTTGTACGTATACCTGGTCCTTTCATTACTCGATTTATAAAGTCACCATCTATAAAGCATACTTTACTCAATGGAAAGAGGTGAGCCATTTCAAAGAGAAGGTTAGCGGGGGGATTGAGTTTCATTAAAACCTTTATTTTGAGATATAAACATATAAAAGAGCTACACGGGAAATATGGACACATTGTACGTCTAAGTCCAGACTGCATATCTGTAACAGATAAACACATAATAAAGACCGTACTTGTTACAGAAGATTTACCAAAGTCGCCTTTGTATGATTTTATTTCAGGTATTTCGTACAGCTAAATGTTTTTAGCTACATTGCTGATATGAATACATCTTTTTTTTTTTTTCTTAAAAAAAGGCAAAAGTGCAAGAACAATGTTTACAACAAGAGATAAAGGCTTTCATCGACAAAGAGTAAGTAAATAAAAATGGATGAAAAAAGAATATACCAATGGTAACAGACCCCCTCCCTCTTATAGAGAAGAAGCGCTTCACCCGCCTTTTCTATTAAATATCTCGTTTCCCTTGAACCCTATATGGCCACTGTAACGTGCTCGCTCGTTGATCAAATCGCTATCGATATTGAAAAGAGCAAAGATACAGAGGGTTATGGCACAGTTGATCTATGGTCCTTGATGCAGCGATTCGCACTGGATATTATTGGAGAGACTGCATTTGGTCAGACATTCGATATGATTAAGAATAATAATCATTTTGTACCAGGTGCCATTAAGAAGGAATTAAAGATGAAGGTGTTTTCGACGTTATTCCCTTTTCTTACGAGAATATTTATGCCCGAGTCACGGAAATCTCATCCATATATACATCCGGTAAAGTATATAAACCTCCTTTCTGTGGGTACAATACTAACCTTACCTCATAAGTTTGTAGAAGATATTATCGCCAAACGAGTTAATAATAAAGATAACACACGCAAGGACATCCTCCAAGCATTTCTTGATTCACAAAATGCACCCGATGCACAAGATCGTTTATCTGATGAAGCTATCATTGCAGAGGTGGGTCTTCTCTTATCTGCAGGTTCTGAAACTACTGGCAGCACACTTGGTTTTACCATCATTGAGCTGCTAAAAAATCCTGATAAGCTTAAAAAATTGTACAAGGAAATTGATGAGACACCCTTGGAAGAGGGACAAAAGGTATATCGTCATGACCAGCTAAAAAACCTCCCTTATTTAAATGCAGTCATCAATGAGTCGTTACGTCTGCATTCCGCTATTGCCATTGGTTTTCCTCGAATTACAGACAAGGAATTTATTTTAAATGATCAATTGACTGTACCAGAAGGAGTATGTATATATATATTAGCTTTTTAATGGTGTATATACATAGACTGTAGTGTTATTAATTCCATTTTCAGATAACGATTATGGTTAATCAATATAGATTACAAAGAAGTGCTGATTATTGGGAAGAGCCAAATAGTTTTATTCCAGAACGATGGATCCCAGGAGAAGAACATCATGTAAAAGCGGCTGATCCAGATGCATTTTACACATTTAGTGGAGGGTAAAAGCGCCATTTTCTTTTAAATGTGGAAATATTTACCTTATTTTTTTTTAGCACGAGAACATGTATTGGAAAAAATTTCTCACTTCAGGAGATGCGTCTTGCCCTTTCGGCAGTCATAAAGCACTATGAGCTGATGCCTATTGAACAAGAATTAAAAAATAGCGATGATCAGATAGTCTATCTTACATTGATGCTAAAAAGTAATAGCTTTAAAGTTAAAGTAAAACAGAGAGAGGAACAGTAAGACTAGTTTCATAAAATTCATTTACAATAAAAATATAATAAATACCATGTTTTTTTTTCTAAAAAAATGAAGGGTATGTATGCATATGTGTGAGTGCGGGTGTGCGAAAAAAGTGATATAAAATAGCAACCACAGATTTTTATATATGTATATTTATAAAACTTATGCTGATAATTGAATACGAATACATAATGGTAACAGCCATAGATCACTTCATACTACAGTGATTCTTTGATAAATCCGCACATTGAGGAACTGAAAAAGAGGTGAGTTTAAAAAGATATGCATCCAGAAAACACAGAGAGGCTAAGAAGGCGAAACCCCATGCTAGAGAGGCTGCCCATATATTTCTGGCCTCTTAAAAGGCTCTAAAAGGCTAGGGAGGCCAGAAAGGCTCTAAGAGATGGGATTGTTTTCCGGATGTGTAAATTCAGCAAACCAAAGTTAATAGAGAGTCGAATAAAATAATAAATTTATCGAGAATCCACTATAATTATGAAAAAACAGTTCGAAATTTTTATTACACTTATTTATTAAAATATTTTTTATTACGTAAATGTTGTACATTCTCCTTGCGATATATTATAAAGGTTGGTTATCCTCTAAGTGTTGATCCAAAACTCAAAGATAGTTGTAAACTTTGAGCACTACCATTCCCAAGTTGGTTTGAAGAAACATCATTTGTTGCAGCCATGACCCCTTTATTTCTAGCGTGAATCTTTCGACGGCTATAAAGCTTCCACACAATTGTTGCAATGGCGATAATAGCGAGTAATGGTAAAGTCACTGCAACTGGAAAAACCCACTTTGGTAATGTTTTTTGCCCACTCTCATTGTCATCCCTATTCCTGTTTTTTGGTAGTGGTGAGTTGGGTTCATCTACACTGTCACTCATATCATACATGATCTTATATGCCAAAAGACTTTGGTAGGGTGCGTTGTAATCTAATGCCACTTCGTTCTGCTGCCAATTTAGATGGCTGTCATTGTAGCTATCATTATCACTAGGTCCACCCACCAATGCTATTTGTTATCAGCGTTAGAAAAAATAATTTCATACTCGTAAAATATTTCTCTCTTTCTCAAATACCTCCATATAAAACATTTGGAAAAGGAATATCCGTACTATTAGGGTTGATGTTTGGTCCTGGACTTGTCAAAGCAGAATGAGGAAATCGAGGAGAGTCAGGTCCTTCTCCAACAACGTAGTTTTGATTTAATGGATTTTTGCCCAAAATATAGTTCAACTGACTGTTTGCTAACACTATAAAAAAAGTTAGTTTTTTCAAGAAAAAAAGAAGACTAATAAAACTTAATATCTTTTTACCTTCGTATTTTCTCACTTTTGATAACAAAACCTCCTTGTTGTCTGAGCTCCCAACAATTTTCTTTAGTACGTTTGTTGAATATGAAACCAATAGAAGGCTGGTACTCAAGGCATTTGCATTACTATTGACGGTACTATGGTAAGGGGTCTTAATAATTGTTTTTGTTTTTGTTTTTGTTTTTACTTTTTTTTTTCGTGCTATACTTACCTAAAATCATCCCACCAAAGCAATCCACCTTGAGTTCTATTTACAGAGGTACCATCCACAATACCATCCAAATACTTTTCTGCATCAACTCTCTTCATGAATAACTCGTATTCGTCACCTATTTCAAGCATAATTTCTGAAAACAATACATAGACAGCGCCATACTAAGAGAAGTACGTCAACACCGGATCTCCCCCCCCCCTCACACACACATGTATATATTCTCTTTTTTATGATTTACCTTATTATCCCATCCCAATGGTTGGGTTCGTCCCCCAAGACCAAGTCCTCCATTATAAAAATAATGCGCATTTTCGATATATAATTTATCTTTTGTGATTTTATAAAGTAATAATGATGCAAGTACTAAATCGTCCGTATAATCTTTTTTTTTCCAAAAAAAAAAAGCGTTAATCGTCACGAAATCATAATTAAATATATGCAACATGTATTTACCAGAGCTCGCATAAGTATGAAGCACAGAAGGAACAGACGCTTGATATGATCGATATGGTAGAATGGACACTGACGCATTGTAGAGTTGAATTGCATGCTGAGCCAACATGGATGCGTACTCCAGATCCTCGGGATTGTTTGTTATAGAAAAGAAACGTGCTGAGCTTGCCAACGCAGCAGCTAAAAATAAAGGTTTTTTTTTTTGGTATTTTAAATGTTTTTTTTTCTTCTTCTCATAAAAACATACCTGTCATGGCTGCTACATCCGTTCCAAAATAAGTCTCATTGATTTGATAGCATGGACGCGGTAATTTAATCCCAAAATCCGAACCTACATTTGTGCATTAGTATTTTAGGCAGACATAGATTTAATGCACAGACATACCATAATAACTAT
>VCJL01001961.1:1484-17751 GCA_024139405.1 Backusella mclennaniae | reverse complement strand
TTTTTTTTTTTTTTACAAGTAATAATAAAATATCAACAAGCATGGCTGAACATTACAACACACCACCCTATGAAAAAAGCCTTGAAAATCGAACACTTTATCCATTATCTAGTCTCACAAGCAATAGTCCATCCAACTCAAGAAGAGGTTCCATAAATGAAACAGCACAGCCAGCGTTACGTCCCTTACATTCATTGTTTCAGTCACCGCCCTCTTCAAGAAGATCATCTATTGCTGAATACCCTACATCACCCGATGCCAATGCAAATATGTGGAGAAGAGAATCGCTGCCCTCTATATCCTACATTACAACAGATATAGAACGTCGTCACTCGATTGCGGTTTCCAGTAGCCAAAAGACACCTTACTCCAGATCTCCCGAGTTGCGTGTCAGTCATAAAATGGCAGAGCGTAAACGAAGAAAAGAAATGAAGGATTTGTTTGATGAATTACGAGACTTGCTACCCGCTGAAAAGGGGACAAAGACAAGCAAATGGGAAATCCTGAGTAAAGGTGAGAACTATAGAAAAAAAAAGGAGGACAATTTTGTTTTCAAATTTACTCATTTGTTTGATTTAGCACTTGAATATATAACATTACTAAACAAAAGAGATATGATGCTGGAAAGAGAAAAGTCTGAACTTATTAAAGAATTGAATGCATTAAAAAATGCATAATACTCTTTTCTTACTATTCGCTTGATACCATCTCCTTATTCTTTTTATATATATACATATTCTTGTCAATTAAAAAAAAAAAAATTATAAATATCTAATTCAAGCTTTGTTTTTTTTGGGCCACGTGCTAAGTCTTTCAACTCCGGTCCCGATTGTCCTTTAGCCAAAACCATTCCTTAATGCTCCTAAGTAAATATATATTTTCTTAACCATCAACATCAACAGTTGTTTACATTTACATTTATCTGACCACTAATGATCGTATATGTGAAATAAATAATAATTATTATAAAAAAAAAGGCTATTTTAAAGTGTCAAGAGAGGTGTTACAAAGCGTTGCTTATTTTCGAACAATTCTTTATTTTTCTTTGTTCTTTAAATTGTGAACCAAAATGTTTCATCATTTGAAATGCGCGTATCTCTAAAAAAAAAAAAACAATGTAGTAATCACTTATTTTTCCTTTTTTCTTTTTCTTTCAAGAAAAGTAGTGATACACAGCCGCTCTGAATGATTACAATGCCAATAGAAATAAGCTCTGCTGACTACCAAAAATGAAAACCTTATTCTGAGTTTTATTTCTAAAAAATTATATCTTCTCTTTTTTTTTTTTTCCTTTTTTCCTTTAACCTTTCCCTTTTTCTCATCGTTTATCTATAAAAAAAGGCTTGGCGTTTGTATCTTTAAAGATGGATGAAAACATAAAAAAAAACAAGAAAAAGAAGTCAGCATCAAGAAAGCGAGATCGACTCTGGAAATTCATCTTTCCACAGGATAACAAGGAAACAATTGGAAGCGAGCAGCAATCCAAGATAGACAGTCTATCCAAATTTGCACAGCAAAATATCTCTGTTGTTGTTGAGGAAAGCATCTTCCAGACTGCTCTAGAGCGAAACGACTGGGATCTCAAAAAGGCCATGGTAGATCTATTGGATTTCGAAGAGGCCACACATGGTATTTTGATCGAACCACCAAGCCCATATGCCACCTTGATGGGTTCCGAAAATGATGGCGGCACTTCATGCTATATCGACTCGCTTTTGTTTGCCATGTTTATCTCTATCACAGCATTCGATCCTTTGCTCACCTATGATATTCCCTCAGAGGAGGATGAGGATAACAATGCAAAGATTCAATTACAAAACTTGGTGAGGTTGTTTGTCAACAAAATGAGAAAAGGTGGGTTGATCAAGGCCGATTTCGTTCATTGGCTTCGACAGATCATGCAGGAGGCGCATTGGACGGGTCAGGACAGTAAGGGTAATTGGTCTCAGGAAGACGCTTCAGAGCTGTTCATGTTTCTTACAGAGGCTTTCGATTTGCCTTATTTACCTGTAAGTTTCTTTTTCTTTTTTTGGGAGGATGGAGTTGGATAATTGGGAAGGCTTCGGGCCTTTTAGTTCAAAAGTAGTATTTTTTCTTTGTTTTAGTCACGGTTGTCAGGTGTAAAAGAGATGTGTGTGTTTTAGTGCTTATAAAATGCAAAAGTACGTTTTGTACTTATGTTTGATGAATGACAAAATTAGTTTCAAATTAGATTATTCCATGGTGCTAATCAAGATTCTGATGACGATCGCTTAATGACAGATCGAGTATTGGCACTTTCTATACCTCAGCAAAGCTCCAGTAAGATTAAGTTAGAAGACATCTTGTTGGATTATTTCTATAATAGTGTGATCACGGGTGTCAAACGTCAGGTGGAAAGGAGAATGTCTTTGGTTAGATCCAACTCGAAAACAACCAACACCATTGATCCCGAAAAGAAGCAGCCTATCTCAGCCCCACAAGCCTCAGAAGAAGAGGTAACAGCATGGCAAGTATTGGAGCTTATACCATTCTATAGTGCAACAAACGAACAAGGAGAGTCGATTCAAACACAATCAGATGCCTCTTTCCCGGACACGCATATTATTTTGCCTATTGTGCTGAAGCGTTATCAGTACGATCATGCTGGTGGTTCCACAAAGCTATCTCGAAGAGTTGAGATTCCTTCAACGATTGACTTTAATAGATTTGTCAATCAAAATTTCGATGATCCTACTTGTCCAACCTGTGGTCAAATGATTGATTGGACACTTCATTTCAAGAGTGCGGTTTGTCACAAAGGAAACTCTCCATCCTCTGGGCATTACATTGCATACTCTAGAGTACCTGTGGATGACGATGAATATGTCTGGTTAAAGTTGGGTGAGTTGGCTGAGAAAATAAAATAAAAAAAAGGGAATGATAGACTAAAGATGGTATTGAATAGATGATATGGATAAAGAACATCGTGTTACTCGCATCAAAGAAAAGAATGCCTCTTCCATCTACAACGATTTGGCCGAAAATGGATACATTTTGCTTTATGAATTGGATAAAACATGTAGCCATGCTGCACCAAAAGACAAGACAAACAATGATGGAAAGAAAAAACAAAGTCATCACCATCAGCATCGATATCGCCTGAAAGAACCTTGTAATATTATGTAGAATATGAATATATATATATACATCAACAAGTATATAAATATGTATTAGATAGATATTGTTATTATTTTATCGTTATTATTATTGTCTATCATGTTTTTAAAAATGAGTGATTGGATACACTTCTGTGAACCGATGTCTTAAAAAGGGTGCCAAAAATAATCTACCCGTCAATGTCATAAAGCTTAGATGTGCTACCACACAAACAGCACGTTTCCAACCAGTAACTGGTAGTGCTTGGTGTTTCTTGGTGGATGACTTGAAGTATCTTTCTTGTATAAAGCATGCCAACCCTTGCATAGTAAAGAAGCAAAGATTTTCCAGTGTGACTCTGCGACAAACGCTCCAAATGATCAATTCATGGAATACACCACTCACTACAAACGTCATCAAGCCTCTTGCTTGATTCGAAGCTTGTTTTGTTCTATTTCCTATAAATACAACACTGTGAAGTAAATTGCGCACCGTTCGGTTCCATCGATTACTAATGATAGACTTGTAAGAAATGCATATCATGTGTCTGCGTATATTATGAGTACCTCCAAAAATCAATTGGACTATTTAAACAAAAACATCAATACTTATCATCTTAAATGATGTACATTTTGCTAAATTACCTTGTTGCCAGAAGAGGTGAATCAAACATATCAATCATACACCAGCCAGTGATGGCCTGAGCCAGTCCTGCCATGATATCCACACCACCCAACACCAAGTAAGCCTTTAATCCAAACAAAAAAGTCCAACCTAGGCTTTGTGTGCTGAGCCACGGATATTGCAACATGAGATCCGGCATTTCCGGGAGCAACGGCTCGACACCAAACAAAAGCACGGCCAGCTTTGTCAGACCACGAACCACCTTGAGTATCCCCCGAGCACGAGGTTCGTTTGACGCTGTGCGGTCTACCACTGTTTCATACAAAGCCCGGACCCAATCCGTCAGCGAAAATTGCTCAGTGGGCAAGTAGGCACTGTACGTTGCTAGGAACCACGGCACAGCAGCAAAAGCCACATTGTTGGGCGAAAAGGGTGAGATGGCGGCTAAGGGCACCACCGAATGAAGGACCGTCATGGCAGTGGCAAGCTGCTGTTTTGTGACGCCTAGTGTCTTTTGGTGTCTCAGTAAAACATAGTCGATGCCCAGCAAGCATGCATAGAAACCGGTGAGCTTGGCTGTAGGTACCACAATGGGTTTTGGTAGTTCTGCATTACTGATGGGCAGAGAAAAGATGGCCATTATCTTTTTTGTTTTTGTACAAAAGTGAGCGAAAGTGGATATTTATATCAAGTTCTAAATGTTTTTCCGTGGCCCCCTTTTTTTTTTACTCCCGAAAATAAGCAGCATGTCTGATTTCACTTGTGCTAAATTCGTTTTTAAACCGTTTTTTTATCACTTTTTATTATTATTCTTCTTTTCCATTCTTTTTTCTCTCATTCAAATGTTTATAGACCATTCAAAACCCCCTTTTTTTGATATTGAGCTTCCACAAGCCATTATCATACCAAAGCTTGCTCTTTTAACATTTTATGCCATATTGCTTTTTATTGACTTTGTGTTACTAAAACAAAGAAACAACCTACAAGTGGTGACATGTCGTCAATTGCTTGTTGCAATGTCGGTTATTCATGCCATCATTCCACTTGTCCTCACCAGTAATAGTCCGCCTTTAAACTTGCTATATGCAGCGGCGCCATGGTTCCTTATTTCGCACACCGCCCACATGCCAGTCGAGGATCTCACCCTTTGGACATGGATTGAAAGCTTATTTAATATCACATTGGATAAAGAGTTGTCGAAAGAAGGGGACCACCCGCTCAAGGTAAGGCTGGATGGTATTGCAAAGATATGCTTGGGCTTGGCAAAGCTATGCTTTATGAATGGCGTGATCGATCGGACTTTGCCTCGCAGAACAGAGATTGCGCTAGTTTATCCGTGGTTCAGTTTCGCGAGTATGCTTTATACGTTACTTTATGGTATCAAGGCATATCTCATGTTGGGCATTGTTGATATTTTTATGGGAACAGAGCAGGCGATAACAGGTTGGAGAATGATTTATCTTTTCAATTCACCCATTATATCTTACAGGTAAGTGATTTGGAGGGTGTCGCACATGAGTAAGTGTAAAAGGCTGATATTCATGTTGGCATTTTAAAACTAGTCCAAGGGATTTTTGGAGTAGACGCTGGAATAAAATTGTTCGCAATCTGCTTCATGAACAAGTGTTTACACGCAAATCCGGTAACGATGATGATATAAAAGACAAACCCAGCAAGTTAACAAAGAAAAGCCAAGGATTTTGGTCAACACGTGAGGGAAGAGGCTTACTTTCTTTCATTGTCAGTGGTATATTTCATGAGTTGATCATCATGTCGTGTTGTCGTAGAATGACGTTTGAAAACCTGGTGTTTTTTACTTTACAAGGAGTGGCTGTTTTAGTCGAGATCAAGCTGCGTCAAGGTGCTCTGAAGCAGGAGCCAACTGGAACCACCCGTATCTCCCTCATCCTCACACAGCTATTGTTTATGATGTTAGTGGGTCGTTTATTTACAGGGCCCTTTTTGCGTTACCAATTTTTAGGGGAAAAGGACATATAAATATAGACATTTATGCTGAAAAAAATGGCTCTAGAATGATCACATGTACATTTTTCTTTATACGCATACTTCTCGCTCAACTGGAGTGATGGTAATAATTATAATAGTAATAATAATATTAAAAACTTTATGTTGGACAATGCTTTATTTATTTATGCTTAAAAGAAGAAAAAATTGAATAATAAACTAATCGAGACGTGCATGGAAAGAGTAAACAGACTTGGCTGCCCAGACGCCATCCTTTTGCAATAGCACAGCACTGCGCCAATCGGGCTTGTTTGGTGAATCAGGGTTACGACTTGCCTCAAGACAGAAGCCAGCGCTGGGACCGATGGGTACACCTTGCTGCTTCTCCTTTGCTTTCAAAGTATCAGAAATCCAACCACCAGTGTAGAACTGGAATGCAGGTTCAGTGGTGGCAAAGTCAAGTTCGATACCGGTCTCTGGAGAGTAAACGGAAACTGCCTTTCTCAAGGGTAAAGCAGAGGTATCTGTTTGGTAATTGGTGTGAATGACATAGGGATGATCATAACCACGTGTAGACTGTAGATTCTCCATACGTGCTCCGATGGCTGCACCAGCATTTTCGCCACTAAAGTTCATCCATGGTGCTTCAGACCAGCTGAGAACCTTTCCAGTAGGCAAACAGTCACCGTCACATTCCAATACTGCCTTTACCTCATCTGTCATGGTAACGCGGTGGTCCAATACATTGGGGTTGACGGCGACACCTGAAAGATTAAAGTAGGAGTGGTTGGTAAGATTGACCACAGTATCTTTATCGGTGGTAGCATAGTACTCAATAATGAGCTCATCCTTGTCTGTAACAGTATAGGTGGTAGAGACCTTAAGGGTACCAGGATAGCCTTGATCATCATCAGGTGACACCAAATCCAAGCGGATGGAAGCGGGCTCTTCCGATAAAATGGTGGCATCCCATACACGTTTATCAAAACCTTCTTTACCTCCATGAAGCGCGTTAGGTCCGTTATTTACCAAAACAGAGTACTCTTTTCCATCAACAGTGAATTTGCCATTACCAATACTAGTGTATTTCATGCGTTAATGAAAAATCCATCTATACACATCCATTTACTTACCGATTAGCAAAGCGGCCAACTACAGCACCAAAGTAAGGGTTTTCAGGATTTCTATAACCCTCATAGCTATCAAAACCAAGTGCCACATCACGAACAGTGCCAGTTTTGTCGGGTGTCAAAACATGAGTGATGGTTGCACCATAGGTGAGTACCATAACAGCCAAAGTCTTGTTCTTATTGAACAATGTGTATTGATCAATACCAGGGGCAACGTTGATTTTAGAAACTGACATTTCGCTTTATGTGTATTTGAATATATAGACTATATAATATAAAATAGAGAATAAGATGAAAGAACAAGTAAATAATATTTACGTTTTTATTTTTTACATTTTATAACAAACAGGAAGTTTCTTTTTTTTATGGTTTGAGATCCCGAACTTTCCAGCATGAAATGCTAAACCCACATTTTTCTCTTTTATAGCAACTTTTTACTGAAAAAGTCGGTATGGAACTATAATATATTATTCCACACATCTATCAAAGCAAATAGTAATTGAATAAATATAATGATATATACATTTATAAAAATGAAGCATGTAGCCCGAAGCCGGTTTTTTATCTTATTTGCTTTGTATAACCTGTAAACATATACGTCATGCATCTAAATGTCTTGTTCAATATATCTAAAACTTCTTTCTTTTTTAATCCAATAAATACCGTGTAGTTCCAAACCAGCTTACTTAAGCATTTCCATGTTGAAAGAACAAAGAAAGTTGCACCCATACATCCCGATTTCTGGCTGTTGTCAAGAACTGCCTCGATGAAAATCAAGCAATGTGATGTGGCTAGCTAATCCGAAATAAGCAAGTCAGTGATGCTTTGGTTTGGCCAACCAAAAAAAGAAAAAAAAACCCCCAAATGTTTACACAAATAATATTCTTTATTTATAATGCGAAGCAATATCATATGTTAAAAGTTATAGATAAAATTATAACACAATCATCACTTGGTATGGATGAACGGGAAAGATTTAGTTAAAAAAAAAATAGAGCAACCAACATTTGACAAGGGGCATTCCCTTTTCAACAGTCAAGTTTATAAAATGCAATATACTTCATTATAGCATAGTTTCAAAGTAAACTTTGATGCAATATTTGTAAACATAACTATTTTTCATTTAAAAGCTGTATCTTTTGTGAGTGATGTCAAAATTCCAACTTGTAATTCTGCGTTCTCACAGTGCCAATTATTGATTCAATACATCCTTTTTTTTTTTAAAGAAAAGCCATCAATTAAAAAGCATGCAGCCGTAGCTATGAATAAGGCGTATAACAACTCTCATAGGGGTATAATAGCCGAATAAATTAAGTGGCAAAAGCCTTGTAATAAGTGTTTGATTGTGACGTTTTATCCAACAACAAAAATTTGAAACATGATTTTTTCCATGATTTGACATTGAACTTTAATTTTTTCCTTTTTCCTTTTGCTCAATTAATTAAAAACAATCAATTAGATGAAAGTGATAATATCAGCTATTGTTGGAGTCTCTCTAGCGTCATTTACAATCGCCAATATTTGGCAAGCACTTGAACCATGGGCAAACCAAATAATAACAGCTTGTACAGCAACAGGAAACGACAACATCAGAGCGGTTTTTACGGGGCAGCCTGTTGTAGATAATGTATTGTGCATGAGTGTTGCTTATTATCAACATATACTCCATGATATGCTAGGTAAACCCTTTCAACGCCTCATGATGGGGTCGTATGCAACAGTCATGACCATCATGGCAATCGAGAGCTCGCGTCGAAAAACGCAAACATCGTTACTTTCATTGTATCCGCTCTTCTTAATGATAGCAAACTGCATTGGCTTATCTACCGTATTTTTAATGTGGATCCCGCTTAGCCTTTACTACCAGCATCAGATGAAGGATCTGGCTTCTCGTTCTGTAAAGTACGCCCGAGCATTTGGTCTCGTGACGGCCGTCATCTTTGGTTTTGTGCTTCCCAGCGCCTACATCACCTCTTCATGGATAGAACCCAATTCTCGAGTTGAAGAGAGCATGATTGCCATCTGGCAGTTCATTCCCATCCTCATTGTTCCGTTGGCATCATTCTGCGAAAAATTGATCGGATCAAGAGGGTCTCCTATTGATGAACTACAAAATGGAGAACTGAAGGAAAGATTATACAGAGCGGAAGGTAAAGACGCCGTCGAACGCGCCTACATCATCTTGGGAACTCTCAACATGTTTACTTATTTGGGCTCATATCTACAAGTCGGATGGACAGGTATTAACCTTAAAGAAGCCATTACTATGCTTTACAATGCACCAGGCAGTCTACCCGCTGGGCTATCGTTTTCTGATATTGGCCAACTCTTGACTACCCGCTCAGTTTTCGTTGACTATGTTGTACTTTGGCTGGCATTTATTTTCTGGGCTGCGCTGAGTTCTGGTATCCTTCCAGCATTTTTTATGGCACTGATATCAATAGCTCTTGGTCCTGGAGCGGCCGCTGCATTCTATGCTTATTACAGAGAAGGACAGATACTAAACTTACAAGAAACTACAGTAGTTGTCGAAGAAGAAGGAGAGGAAGAGGAAGAGGAGGAAGAAGAGGAGAAGGAGAAGGAAGATACTATGGGGAAAAGTGAATGATCATATTGGTTGTTTATGTTGTTTATTAAAGTATGTTTCTATGTCATAATTTGTATTTCAAAAAATAAAGTGTGTTCTATACTCTGTTTACATGCAAAATATTTGGACCAGTAAAATGTTTATATGGTCTAAAATAAAAAAACAAGTTTATTGCAATAAAAGTGGGTTCAAAGTAAGACAAAGCAGCAAGGCGCACTACAACTGGGCTTATGAATCACGAGGCGAAAACAAACTGAATATAAAGCCAAGGGGTGGATGATAAGGCCTAGAGACAATTTGAATCGTAAATTTTGAAGCAAAAATACTTTATATAATCAAAAAAAAAATGACGAATGGTCCAGGCAAAATTTATGTCAATACCTCTGAAGGGATTAAAAACAGAAAACGAGGTAATGTTCGAAGGGTCTTCAGGAAGAGAAAAGTAAGGCTCTGTTTAATTGTATCCAGAAGCGCTATTTTGGGGGTTATTCAGTGAAAAGTAAGTTATGATAGGGCGACTGTGGTGAAACTGCTTAACGGCTGGAATAAATGCTCGCTACTCGCCATAGATATATAGTGTCCTGCCCTTCCACTCGTGAAAAAAAACCAGTATATCAAGATAACTGAGAGTTCTTACACATGCTTCAATAGAGAAATATAACTACCCTGAGAAAGATGATGAAATTTTCTCTAATTCAATGACATCCGATCGAGTGCAAACCTAAAGGGAAGTTAAAAATCACCCATAGCACCAATTGATTTGTGGTTTAGCATATATATCAAGCTAAATACTTTATTTAAAAGGTATTTATTCAAAGTAGTACTCTAATCCTCTCATTTTTTGTATGTTATTCAGGACATGGTATTGCTAATTGATGTACACATGATGGAACAATGCTTCACTGGAAACCCCTTTTTTTTGAGAACTGATTTAACACTAAGAGTTGATTAAAGTGACACATCAAGTACTTATAAAAAAAGCTACACATTTATCATTACTATCCAAACAATATTTACAAGTTATTGGTATTTTGCATTGGCTCTGACTCGGAATTGGTGCTATCATTTTCTTGTTATAATTTGATTTGATCTTGTTCTCTCTGAGGCACTCTTCAACAATTTTTATCAAGGGGCGAGTGTCCAAATTGATGTTACAAAATAGTATACTTTCCGACACTATGGTTGTTGACCTCCGACTGACTAAGAGTCTTTCCGGGCCGAGCTGGTTGGTTTGTGAACTTGGCGAAATCTAATTTTACTTTTGCCAACTGCTATTAAAAACCCTATTGCTCTTCTTATCAACATGCCTATATTAGAAGAGGAGAATTACCGTGTACTTAGTATACAGTCTCACATGGTAAATGGAACTTCATTTTTTAGCACATGTACCAAATATGTGATGGTCTTTCTATTAACAAATAAACATTGAATAACTACATATCAAAAAAAATGAAATAGGTGTCAGGGTACTGTGGTAAATGAAGCATTTATTACATTAATGGACTGAAAGGCATTCATTCTTTGAAAACTAATTTATTAGGAAACAAGGCTGCGGCATTTCCACTACAGACATTGGGCTTTGATGTAGACATATTGAACACTGTTCAATTTTCCAATCATACAGGTAGCCTTGAAAAAGAAAAGCGGTGGTTATGAATAGTATTAACAAACATGTGATTATCTGTGAAAAAGGCTATCCCTCTTGGACGGGAAATCGATTGAGTGCGAATGACGTTCAGGAGCTATTTGATGGTCTAGAAGTAAACGGCTTAACCGATGAGTATACACATGTCTTGACTGGTATGTATATTTGTGTATAGATTGGAACACAAGTGATTCACTGTCATGTATTTTATAGGCTATATCGGTAATTATGCGATTTTGGAGAAAATCAAAAACATGGTACAGAAACTTAAACAGAAGAATCCAAACCTTATTTACGGTGAGTTGAAGATATTCTAGATAAACATGGAAAATGTTATTGAGACATGATGGAACCATAGTTTGTGATACTGTCATGGGTGACGGTGGTTCACTGTACGTTGCACCCGAAATAGTGCCGCTTTACCGTAATATAATACCAGTGACTGATGTTATAACGCCTAATCAATTTGAAGCAGAGTAAATATACATGTAATATCCAATATGCTTTTTATTGAATTTATTTTACAGAACTCTATCAGGACAAAGCATTGAATCATTGCAAGATGTTATTTCAGCTACGAAAAAGTTGCATGAATTAGGGGCCACCAATGTGATTATCACGACATTGACTCTACCTTTACAAGACATTCCAGTAGAGATTCACCTACCTTCTACATGCGATACGTCACTCTATTGCTTCACTAGCCAGCGACTCCCAGATGGTACAATCGAACAGCATTTAATTTCATTCCCAACATATACGGGTTATTTTACAGGGACGGGTGATCTATTCAGCTCACTTGTAGTAGCTCGTCTTCAGGAAGCCATAAATGATAATGGCCCACCTTGTTTGATAAATGCAACTTACCGCGTAGTTTGCAGTGTCAATGCCATAACTAAAAGAACTTGGCTCTATCAAAAGAAGCATGTTACCATTTTATCGCACGGCGAGGCGGATGAAATCGAAAAGAAACCCAATGCTTCTGCCTTGGTTCGCAAGTGTGAATTGGCTTTGATCAAGGGTAAAAAGGATATTGAGGAACCAGAGAGAATAGGCGAAGGCGTTGTTAAATATATAAAATTAAAAGACTCTCACTAGAGTGGTTTACTTTAAACTATTATGAAATAAATACATTTATTGTTACTAGTATTGAGAGGCATTCATTTTCTCTTAACACTGTCTCAATAAAAACAGTATATTTTTATTAATGAATGACTCTGAGAGAACAAAATCAAGTCAAAATGATAACAAGAGAAGGATAGCGTCAATTCAGAGTCACTGCAAACGGTCAATAACTTGTAGATATTGCTTGGATGGTAGTTTGCCCACTCAGAAAACTTGTCACACTCGTGTTTAGCTGACCAATCCGAATTATTTGGTTTCTTTTCATTTGTTTGCTTTTGCTTTGAAATAATGAGTTCAAACAAATTACCATTCACAATCCAAGATGATATTCAAGCAAGAGAGACTTATGCAGCTCAAAGACGCACAACAGCCTGCAATTCACGCAAACTCAGATGGTGGACAATAATTGTCGTCACAATATTGGCAACACTTGGCTTGTTGTCTCTGTCAGGTCAACCTATTTCTACGAGTTTTATTACTGAGACAACCGAGTCGGATCAAGTTCAAATGGCAGTGCAATCAGAAAGCCAGCTGCCGCTTATTGATGAAATCGCAAACCTAATCAAGAAGCATACGCTTATTGTGTTTTCAAAAACCTATTGCCCGTAGAGTATTTTTAATTTTTCGATTTTATATTTAATAACAAGAACCATCATAGATATTCGATGAAAGCAAAAGGAATATTAAATAGCTACCAATTAAAAGAGCAGCTACACGTAGTTGAAGTGGATTTGAGAGGTAAGCGATACAATGCTGACTGACAAAAATAATGCTCAACATAACAACACTACGACATAGACGATGCTTATGAGGTCAAGCAGGTGTTGGGCGAGTTATCGGGACGCAACACTTTTCCAAATATATTCTTAAATAAGGAATCCATTGGTGGCGCTGATCTTTTGGAAGGTCTACACTCCAGCGGTCAACTCGAGTCAATGCTTCAATCGTATCATCTACTGGAATCTGAAAATACAATACAACAACCTTGAGATCCCCTACTTTTGTTTCAAATAAATACTATCTATTTTTAATCTTATCAGAAGGACCACGTATCAACATTATAAACATTTACAGACCAAATATGTCTCGTCAAGGATCTGATAAGAATGCACTTATTCTATCATTAGTGTTGATCATTGAAATTATGCATTTTATTCAGATTCATCAGGTTGTTCTTCACAACTATACTAAAAAATACCTAACTGTGCTTTGCAAACATTCCAAGTTTACTGTGAGAGAAGGAGCAACGCAGAATATATATCCAAGAGGTATTGAGAGATGGTACTGCCAACCCTGCAAACTCTTTGGACTGCGTTGATTCATTCATAGAGCATTCAATAAGTACTAGTAGGGTTGGTTAGACTGTTATGCACTGCTATGCACCAATCTATGGAACTGAGACTGGCAACAGATCCATAAATACCGGTTTTAGGGTAAAAACGCTTCCTGCTTGGTGTCCACAGGCAGGAATTAGACGGTCGTGATAGTTTACTGTTGCGTATTGATCAGTTGTCTGATTTGATTTCACCGGAGGATTGTCAGGATTGGATACAGCATTCTGTGGATCATTTTGTTTATTGTCTTGCATTGGAAGACCGGCTATGAATAAAAGGCAAGAGGGTTTGGGATGCTCTAAAAATTAAAATCATATCACCTGGGGAAAAAAGCTATGTCAAACAACTACAGAATCGTGAAATTTGACAGACGCAGTTTGTGAAATGTAAATTTTGACAGAATCGCATTCTGTTCTTCAACAGTGTTATTCTGTCAAAATTTACAAATTGAAATAGTTACATATCCACTAAAATCATTTTTTTATTTCAAATTTTTCCATTTATGAATTAGTGGAAGCCTTTTTCAAATGTTTAGATAGAACAAAATGACCAAACAGGGAGCAGTAAATAAGTGGATTGAAAGTGCAAATATTTTCTATACCGATGTGATGAGCGAGGACTAGTAGTAATAAGTTTGAACTACGTACAAAAAAGGATAAGTATTTCTTAAAAAATATAAAAGAGCCTTTCTTCCTTTTTTTTATTATTACTATTACTTCTTTTTATCTTTTTTTTTATGTTCTTATTGTTTTTTATTACCACAATTCAGTAAAAAATTTCTTCGTTTATAAGTGCTCTAAAAGCCGTGATGGCAACTACCACTCTTTATATATATCTTTTTGATAACAATTACTCTTTGACCAATTGAATATGCTGCTGCTGACTTTACCCATGTCTTCTATATCGGTTCCTTTTGCGGTTTACTTGTTGCTTTTCATATGCTGTTTGTTCATTGTGTTTATTTAAAAAAAGTTTTACTTTGATTCTCATTATTTCTCCACTACGATACACTTTAAAGGTACTTCCTACTATTTTATTCGCTTTTTTGGCTTCTACTAACATACTTTTTATTACTCACTCAACCACTTTAGACTTCTTCTACCTTTTTCTTTTGTCGGTGTTCTGAGTCTACTTTTTTTTATTCTACCCATAGTCTATTATTTAAGAATAATTACTATTAATCAAATAATAAAGAAAGCTATAATAAAAATGTCCCTTCAAATCAAATAACAAATTGTCCTTTTAATATGAATTATTCTATTACTATTTCTATTTCTATTATTGTATTATTGGAATCGATGTATTTTTTTTTAATTTAGTACTGTTTTTATCGCATTCTGTCATGTTGTTGTGGTGAAATACCACATAGTTTATGACTGTTAAATAAGACATTAATAATAGATCAATATAAATTGACTATGATAAAACTAATCCTTTTGATATTGCCAAATATATCAAGATAAACAACCACCTTGCATGTTGTTTGTGTAGCTATATGAAACTCTTCCTTTCTCTTTTGACTATGTTAATACAAACAATAGCAATAATTTTACCCATTGGATTTAGTATAAATAAGACCATTATTTTACACCATTTTAAATCTTCATCTTATAAATAAAATATCCTGCAAAGGAATTAAATCGACTTATTATATTGTTTATTTTTTATTATTTTTTTATTTCAGTGAAAATACCTTAATTTTCCACAATTTGTAACATTTTACAGAGAACGGAAGAAACTTTGTCTAATTATTTGACTGACCTCTGTAAAAAAAACCGAACTTTTTCCTCAGGTGATGGCGATCATCTTTTTATGAAACAGAAACATCAGGCAACAGGAGAAGCAATACAATGACCATGTCAGTAGAAAACCATAAAGAAGCAACAATAGAATATGTAGGTGTCACAGCCAGTGGAAAGCATATCATGTCAGAATAGGAGAGACAATAGCAATGTTTTCTATAACAAATAAACAATGAATTAGTATGAAAGAAAGGATTTATAAACATTCAATCACTTACAAGAACCAGTAATGAACATCAGGCGATCTTTAACTACGAATAAAATACAGTTAATAATCTGAATTATTATACCTGTTGTCAATAACTAAGTACCAATCTGAAGCAACAAGAGAAATTTTTTCATAGATACATACTATAGAACACTAATTAATTTCAAAATAAATAATAAAAAAAATTGACACTTACTGCTTCAAGAATAGTAGATGTTGAAAAGATATAGAAAAGTATTGAAAAGATGAAAATTATAGAAAAGAAGAATAAGAATGAAAAAGAGTGAAAAATCCAAAACAAAAAAAAACGCCTTTATATAGTAGACATGATTTAATGTATCAAAATATTTTGATGATACAAATTATACCAGTACATTGATCGCTTTTTTAATTTATGGTCGGTTCAAGTCTGCTTTTTTTAAAAAAAACTTGAACCCTTCGGATTTTAAATCACCGAATGAATACGTACGGCTCAACTGATGCGGTTCAAGTTTTTTTGTTTTTTTTTTTTTAAAAACTTGAACCTCCTTTTTTTTATTCTCTTTTTCTATTTCCATTCAATCAAACAGGGTTCGTCCACTTTTTTTGGCTTCAATTTAGCCCTGGTTCAACCTTTTCAAAAGTAAATCGACTTGAACCAGTGTGAGTTTAATTTTCAGTCCAATCTAAATCTTTTTTTTTTCAATTCGTTTTTTTTATCAAGTTAAACCACCCTCGCTTATTTTTACAA
>VCJL01001960.1:124379-135015 GCA_024139405.1 Backusella mclennaniae | reverse complement strand
CAGCAGCTTAATTTTAATAATGTAAAAATTAAATACATCTTGTTTTAAATCAAGTGAAGAAAAGAAATTATATTTATCTTTTGGGACACTCAAATACAACATTGAAGGTTGCTATATCATGAGTTCTGATTTATATGGGGTATAAACTGGGTTTGCTATATTAATTTTAAAAATAGTCCCCTAGAGGACGTTTTTGAAAGCATCCATTAAATAGATAAGTCTATTTTCTTCATATATCTAACCAGAGTCATAACAATATAAAAGTATATACAATTTATATTTTAATATCCAAAAATACTTACATAAAACAACTTTATTATAGTGATTTGATACTAAAATCCGAATCTCCCTTGACCCACTTTTTTCTCATTCACTTTTTCTCAATTATTATTCTCCCTTTTCTCATTAATTTGAAAATATTTCTCAACAATTTGAAAAACTTTTCTCATTAATTTGAAATTTATTCTCATCTTAAAAATTTCCGATTACATTATCAGTTCAAAGGTTAACTCAAATATACCGGGAAATTATACATGATGAATCCTTTTAAGGTCCACAATATCTATTTAAATTTAACGAGTTTCTTTTTTCTTTCGCTCCTTTTTATTCTTATTTTATTTTTATTTAGATATATGTCAACTTTTATTAGGGGAATATGATAAAAGTCATTTATTTTCTCCTTTTTTTATCAGCATTATTTAATATATTAGTCCTTGCAGATGATGGCGATGACAGAGATGAAGCAAATGGAAGTGAAAATGATAGTGGTATACCTGGTGCTTTACTTGTAGGAAAGAACGAAGATGTGGTTCCTGACGCTTCTGCTGAAGATCCATTGATTATATCCGATCCAAAGGATCAGCCTTTATGTGAACCAAAGACTCATTTACAGCCAGCACAACCCATCACTATCCACGAAGGATATAAAGCAAATGTTCTCCTTAACACAATCCCAAAACCTCAAAAAATGATCATCGATAGAGCAAACCATTTGCTTGTTATCTCTCCAGAGAATGGTTTATACTCAGTTCGTGTAGATGAATGCCAAAATACAGATATTCAATTGATCCTTCAAAACAGTCTGCTGGACCAGCCTATTGGGGATGGAATTGCGCTTTTTCGTAATGATCTTTATGTTACAACGGCTAATTCAGTGTATAAATTTGCATATAGTGATGGTCAGCATTCTCCCCTTGGCGACGGCCAGAAGATCATTACCAATATAAATCCAAGTAATCCTTCTGCTGCTCCAGATATCGCAATTAACCCTCTAGGATATGCTTTTATACCAAGATCTGTACATGAACTGACGCAAGATATTGATGCTTCAAATGCTATTATTAAAAGATTTAACCTCCGTTTTATTCCCGAAGAAGGCTATGATTTTGATAAAGATGGTGTAGTGCATGCTTTTGGTACAAACACTCGTGGTTCTTTGGCATTTGATACTCAAGCTCGACTTTGGGGAATTAGTAATATTCCTGGCTCCATTATACGAGAAGACATAAGTGAAAAAAAAGGTACTGACTTATCATTTTTCTTCATAAAAAAAAACAAAGATATTACATTAGTATTAACCTCTATTTTTAGATTTATCTCATAAGGCTATTGCTGAAGAGCTTAACCTATATGAATTCCCAAATAACAATTACGGATTTCCATTCTGTATGACTGAATATGATCTCAAGGATGTATCTTCAGAATCGAAAGGAGCAGGTGGTCAGTGGGGTCATCCCACTTTCATGAATTCCTCTCTTTCGTTAGATAATTATTGTCAAGATGAAACAAATAACCGTAGACCAGCTGTAAATATTAAACCCGACTCCTACGCTACTGGAGTTCATTTTTATATGGGTGGCTTCTGCTCGGTTGGCAATAAGGAAACAGATGGTACATCAGTTGGTCTTCCATGTAACTGGACTGATACTCCTCTGTTAGCCAATAATGGAGTACCTGGAAAATCATCTGGTCACAATGTTATCCGTCTCAAATTTGATGATCTTGGACACAAACCTCGTTGGGACAAAAAACCAGTTGTTTTATTGGAGCAGGCTGAACCATGTTCAAGTGATGTATGTTTCTCTCCTTACGGTCTAACTACAGATAGCTTCGGTCGTCTTTACATCTCAAGTGATAAAACAAATGAAATTTATTTATTCTACCGCGTTTATAATCGCACAGCAGCCCAAAAAGTCACCGACAAAATTAAAGAAAAAGAAGAAGAGGAAGAAGAAGAGGAAGAAGAAGAGGAAGAAGAGGAAGAAGCAAGAAAAAGAGCTAAAAGAAGTAGAGAAAGAAGATTGGCCAGAATACGAGCAAAAAAAAGAAGCAGAGCACGTAGAAGAGCAGCAGCAAACGGGAGCATAGACTTAACTAAACTTTTCATTTTAGACGATTAGAAACTAATAAAGAACAAGCATATACCACATTTAAACACTACTATGTATTCTTCAAGTTATTATTTAATATTTATTGTGGTCACCACGAGATTTTCTGACTGCTTCACATCTTTCAGGCATACTAAGCGCAAGCTTAGGAAAGAGTTCATCCTCCAACTTCTTCCATTCCTCATGAATGACAGCCTCGAGTTGATCGAGGCTAAATATCTGGGACCTGTGCTTTTCAGTACGCTTACCCATATGGTACCACAGATTTTCAATTGGGTTCAAATCCGGGCTTTGTGCAGGCTATGGATCCATCAAGGTGATCCCGGTTTCCCTCTTCCAACACGCCGTTTAGGATCTAGTATTGCACGAAGCCCTGTCTTCTTGCAAGATAAAATCATGGCTATGTTTCTCCTTCAATTCATTATATCAAGGAAGGAAGTGTTCTTCTAAACACTCGACATATTTCTGTTGATCTACCTTACTTTTTAAAATGACCCAAGGACTTAAACCTCCAGCCCAAAGACATCCCCAAACTATCACCGATCCTTTAACAAACTTAAATGTTGGCAATACATGTCTATTGTAGAACCTCTCACCTTTTTATCTGATAACTCTCATCTCATCATCATTGTGTCTTAAGACATAGCAAGACTCATCAGTTCAAATGATCTTACTCCAGTCTTCATCTGTCCAAGCAAGCTTGTCCATGGTCCATTCTTTTCTTGATTTTCTATGTCTAAGGCTAAGAAAGGGTTTCTTGGCAGGTCTGAAAGAATATAAAGCCTTTTCTTAAGTGTCTTGCGAATTGTAGCCAAAGTAATGCTGCCTTTCGATTCTTGTAATTATGACAAATAAATACTTAATGGATAGTAAGGCTCACGGCGAATGTTAATAATGAGATGTAGCTAATATCTCTCGTCCAGCTTCTTTGTTCTCCCAGAGAGAGTCATACTAGTCGTTTGACTGTTCTTGTCAAACTCTCTGTAGACATCGCTAATGGTTTGTTTAGGGATGTCTAATTCCCGAACAACATTGGCCTGTGACCATTTTGCATGCTTCACCAGACCGCAAACTATCCCGTGGGTGAAATTGTCGAGTTCAGGACTCTTTCTGGAAGTTTTGTTTGTTATGTCTGAAAGTGGCATGAGAGATTAGCTTTTGTAATGTGTGAAGAAAGGACAATGGAAGTACAGTAGTTTATTAGAAAATTTTACGTGGAAATGTTTTGTCCGTATTTTTTTTTTCGGAGTAGCATAATGCAATAAACAGGTTAGCATCATTATACACTTGCTTTCAAAGTTTGATATATATGTCCGCTCTGATTGATTACCTGTATCTTTATTAAAAAGATCCACCATAACTATTCGCGTTCCTTACACCATCAATCGGCTTTATCTCGTAAGGTTATTACCAAATTCTGGTGCTTGATATTACTCCTTCCAGAACGCAGCTTCAGATATCGCACTATTCATCGGAAATGAAATGTATTTATTCTATCGCATTTATAATCGTATAGCAGCTCAAAAAAATTATTTTCTTCTATACTTATTTTAAACAACGAACTTTTATTCTAGGTATAAAACATAAAATAAAATATAGTTTCATTCAGAGTGAAATTTGAGTAAAAATAAAAGGAAACATAAAACCATGAGTGTTTGTTTAATCTGGGGTATCCCAACTATAGATAATCGTCTCTGAGACAAATAAATGGCAAATAATCAGAGAATGTATTTATTTGGATTTTGGACAAGATACTAAAAGCATGGGATATAATATATAATGTCTGTTCATCCAAAGCCAAACCTTTATATTCTACTCTATTCAGTTACTCCTCCATTCATTCAGTTTTTGACAATCGTAACAATATCTAGCCGTAGCTGCCATTAATTAGATTTACTTTCGTTAGTTTCAAGTGAAACAAAATAAAAAGATTTGATAGTTTTATCTTTTAAAATAAAAGAAAGGAAAAAAAAGAGAAAAAAAAGAGAAAAAAAAGCAAAAACAAAGAACAATAAAAAATATATGGTATTAGTATATATGTATATACCAGTTAAAAACAATGATTGGATGTTATATAGAAAGCACTCTAATATTCATCGGATAGGGTTGATCTATTTACATGCACCAAAGAATGGTTTATCCGAAGGTATAAAAGCCCAAAGTATCAGCATTAACACTGACATTCCAGCGCAGGAAATTGGCATAATAAGGATTCCGTATCTCCCTGCAATTTGACCGGTGATGAAAGGAAATAATGCTGCACCTCCAGAGCCCAAACTAGATATCACAAAAGTTTCAGTATTTTAATAACTTACATTTAACAATTTAAACTTTTATAGCTTACGCTGACATAAATCCAATGGACGTAGCATGGTAGCTTCGTGGTAAAATTTTTGATGTTATAGCAATTGTAGTAGGGTACATTGGGCCTAAAAGGAATCCAACACTTATGAGAGCTAGTATGCATTTTAATTTTAGTCACTTAAACCTGATTAAAACATCCATGTACTAATATAAATTACCTGCAGAATTGATAGCAATATCACTAGATATAATCATTATGATCAAAGAATTAATGATTAATAATGTAAACAGAGTAATCATTAATTTTTCTCCAAAGCGATTGCTCAAGTATCCAAGTACAAGTCGGCCAATTGCTAATCCAGCCCAATATGCAGAGATGACTCTACCCATATCAATGCTGTCACCAAGTCTTCCTTCAGTTAAAAAGGTATAACCCCAACCACCAGCAGTAACTTCATCCCCCACATAGATTAAAATATACACAGCACCAATAAGTGTCATACGATTAAATATCGCAGCCCTGGTCAACTGACTATGGTTAAGTTTAACAGCATTTCCATCGGTATCCACTTGTTGCACGTCATTTTCATCATGAGAGTCAAATTTAACCGACCAGAAACCAAAAGTAATAAAAACAATGTTCAAAGAGGCGAATACAGTTAGATATACATACATTCCTCTCCAGCTAACTCCGTGCTGGAGTAAAAATGTAGCTACTAGCGGACTTATCATAGCACCAAGGCCATACAACGCTAATAAACATTATGGTAGGTTAAATTGTGTTTCTGGATTTGTATACAGTGATTTTTTATACCATTCCCAATACTTTACCATGCAATATATTTAATAAGACTGTAGCCATGGGCAAATTAGCCAAATATACATTTGTTGCAGCATTCAAAAGACCCATTCCTGAACCAACGCAGATTAGAAAGAAACCCATAACAGGAAAAGGTAACCCCATCATAAGGAACAGATAAGATGAAAACAAGATAGTAGCACCAATATAAATTGTCTTTAATTGCCCAAAATGATGAACTAGTGTTCCATTTAGCGCTGCGCTAGTGAAAAAGCCACACGCACCACATAAGAAAAATAGGGATATTGTCTCGTTTGGAATATCATAATATTCTTTTAATCGTGGAATAATCGCACCCAAACTACCATCATTTAAACCTGCCATCATAGCCATATAAAAAGCAGACAGAATAGAGCCTATATATGGCTTAAGGTCATTGATACTTTCTTTCTTTTCTCTGGTATATGTGACATCTTGACTCTTTAATAAAGGGGTACGCTCGGTCAGAGTAGCTGTCATCGGATCCTAGTGAAACATTTTGTTTAGCTATTTACTAAGTTCAAAGTGTATAAAATTTCCTTAAAAATTACCGTTCACTTTTTTATTTATAAAAAAAGGGGGGGATGAGGAGAGTAGAGTGAAAGAGGTGAGTGAAAATAGAAATAAAATGTGAAAATTTTTCTTTAAATATAAAATTGAACCTTGATTTGCAAATTAAAGACCGCATGTGCAGAATAATAAGTGTAACATGTCACTAAGTTTAAATAATAGTGGGGTATTCTAATATCTTTTTGAAAGGTAATAGGAATAGAAAAGAATGGAAAAGTAAGTCCATAAGCCCTTTTTTAAATTTGAAATACTTAACTTGAGGTAAGCTATGATTCTCATTTTATCTCAAAATATCTTATGCGTCTTAATTTTAAACCGCATCTTAGATAATGAAGAGATTATATTGGTGCCACCCACATTAGAAGTAAACTGTCGTACGTATGCTAAAGAGTTTTCAACTCTTACTTCCGGGGAAATAAAAAGAAACAATGGGATGTATTTTTTGAAAGCTTAATTCTTCAGTGAAGTGGTGGCGGGAATTCTGACTAATATTGGTCACCAATAAAATGCCACCAATATATCCTTTTTCGGGCAATAAAACTATTAAAACTTCTACAGGGACAATTTTATTTCCTTGTTAAACTCTGTGGAATCTATCGGTGTTTATAGGACAATAGTGTAACAATTTTTGCGACTACACAAGCTATACCTGGTTTTATGATTGCATTGTAAAAGGGAATGACATCGGTTGTGCTGAATAGCAATTCATATATAATGCACGGAATGCATTATATTTCAAAGTATACATCTAAAAGCAGATTAAACCAACCTATTAGAGACATCATATGTATTAACACATGATAAAATGAGTTGCCTAGAGCAGCAATGCTATTACGTGTTCTTAATTAAAATAGTAAAAGCATATATATATATATAAACTCTTTACTAACTTCTCCGCTATCTCATGATAGTTCCGTTCTGTAGGTTAAATTTTATGTAGTATGTATGCCAAAACCAGCAGCGATTCAAAATTGCACTACGTGGCAACAAGTGTCGATATTATATATAAGATAATGTAAGATAAAAGAACGTTGTTTCTTTTACAGTGATATCACGGGAATATCAAGAATTTAGATAAAAAAAACCCTCCCATCTTACTACAATTGAGTACATTTGCCTGCAATACAAATCTCCATATTCATAAACCAATTAAAAAAAGCACTGCTCTTTGTATTTTAGATGTTATTTAAAGACATAAAGAAAAATAAAAAAATTATAGTACCCTTACTATCATATCTCTATTTTATAAAAGTAAAAATCATCTTAAAATACTTGAAAGTTTTATTCAACTAAATATAAATGGTCAAATATTCCAACGTAATATATATTTTTTGTTTTCATTCTTTTTAATCAGCTACAAGAAATAAAAAATAGTAAGTACATATGCTCTGCAAGTATTATTCACAAAAATTGGTTTTAACAGCTATCTATAACTAAAGGGCAGCTGATTTTTAGAAAGTCAATATTTTCTAATGAAGGAATAATCAATTTAAGTTTGAAATTGTCCAGAGCGATGACCATCATAATCTGTTATTGACCGGAAAATTTTATTTAAGGTTAAGTTTAGTACGAAGAAGGAATGTGTAGGGATCATTTTGGTAAGGTTTAAATTAGATCAAAAGTATTCAAAAAGTAGTAGATATACCTACTCTACGCTAAACTCAATCGAAACATCTTTGAGTTTTGTTCCTGGTTTTTAATGTTCCACAAGAATATGAATTTACAACCATGATAGGCACAAATTACGCCCATAGATTATATCATGAATTGATAATATATATATATATATGAGTTATCGTTGATAAAACTTTAAAAGTTGTAAATAATATTTATGATGGAGCTTTATTTAAATAAATTCATTAAAGGTGTACTAAACAGCAAATCAACCAGAATTCGACTTTAAATAATGAAAAAAAAACTAATAGTATGGAGGTTTTAAATATCGAAGTATGTTGAAGGAACAAAAATACTGTTTAAATAAAAGAAAATCGAAAGAGCCTTGTTAAAATAGATTGATCAGTGTATGTATTGTCGCAGGTACCAAGAAGTAAAGCATTAACTCTGGTGAAACAGGAGAACTACCGCCTGAAGATTGTTGTTCTTCATTCTCAGCAACACCTGAAGCATTGGATTCATCATGTGGCTCAGAGTTTCCTATTTTAACACCTGTAGGTTGTGGTTCTTTCTTTTCTTGACTAACACTGGCTGATACAGCGGGCTTAAATCCTGAGATATAATCTGGCGATCCAAAAGAAAACTTATCGCTAGTATATTCTTTCTTGTCCGCAGCTATAAAAACACATCAACATTTAACCATCTTTTTAAAAGTAGAAATATGCATTTATATATATACCTGTTTTATAAGGAGTCTTGTCATTCAAACATCCATCAATTCGAACTGGTTCAAAGTGTTCATTCTTTAAAAGCTCCAAAATGCTTTTCATGGCAGTAGAAGTATGAGTCTGAGGAATATCATATTGGACTGATATGAACGAACCGATTGACTTGAAGTTAGTTTTATAAGATTTAAATTTGTTACTAAATTCGCCTATAATGTCCCCGGTAGCCTTGTGTAAGTAGTCTCTACTATCTAGACTGTGATTGATCAATATGAATCCAAGCTTATCCATTATATGTTCGGTACGTTTATCAGTTTGAGCATTTATATGAAGGCGGACATACTTGGGATAGACATTGATCAAAGATTTGACAGTTTCAGCACTTTTAATTATATCAGCTGCAATTTCATCATCAGTCAAAATGCCGGGTTCATCCTGAGGAGTTCGATATGTCAAACCTATGAGATGGCCATCCTGGTAGACGTTCTTGACTATATCCTGACTTTGTTTGACACCAAGACTATAATTGTGATATAAGTATTACTCTTTTTTTTTTTTTAGAAAAATAAATACAACTCACTCCTTAACATTAACGAAGAAACTTCCTCGTACACCCATAGTTTTTAAATCATTAGAAACACTTGAAGTTACATTAGTTGGACCTTCGCTCTGTTTTTAATATAAATCGAGTATGTTTAATAAAATTATTGAGGCTTTTACTCTTAAAAATAAAAATAAAACTTACAAAAGTTAAAGCAATCTGTCCCTCTGTTCTACATGCAGTTGCTTGAGGAACTGGAGGGTACTCCTCCCCGGGAATATTTTTTCTTTGAGCAAATACAGGTAAATCTATGTATAGTTATTAGCAGATGAGGTTACAATATACGCTTATTCTAGCAAGGTTTACCAGTATTTTCGTTATAGGGTAGGTTAGCATACAAAAAGTTATCTTCCAAGTTGTCAGCTTCGGTTGGTGGAGGAGCCTCATTACTTAGAGATGCGTCTACATTGACAGTAGGTGTGGGACCAGAGTTTGCTAGTTGTGCACCTTGAAGAAATTTTCTTTTTCCTTGATTGTCCACTTCTAGACCCATAATATTTAAGTCGGGATAAGATCCATATGATAAAGATTGGAATTCAATTGAGGATTCGGTTGCTTCTGCATCATCTTCAGCCTTCACGTTACTCAAAAAAAGTAAAGAAACAGCTATTCTGTCAGTTATTAGTAAAATAATCAAAGTAAAGATAGATGATAAATATTAACCTGTCAGAGCTAAAATTGATTTCATGTTTTTTTGTTGTCTTTTTTTTCTTTTCTATTGAAGTAATAGCGTTAGATTTTGAACTTTTAGTGGTTCCTGTAAGTTTACTTGCAGTTCTTGGATAAAGCTCGAATAAAATAAAAAATTTAAGGCTAAACCTGTAGTATTTTTAAAGAGTAGAAGAAAAAATCATTAGATTTTTTCACTATTTCTTTTATAAAATAAATTATTGACATGTCTAAAACATCATACGTCTACCACCATGTTTGTTTAAATGAAATATGATGAAGCTGATGGACATGTGAGTAAAAATCATTGTTAATTATATTGTTAATTGTTTATTTATTCGTGATAACCCTAAAATGTTTGGGTTTAGACTACGATGGTTTAAGCTTTTAATATATTATTTAATTGGTTTATGGTAATAAAAACCCGAGAAAAAGAATACTCGAATTACTGTTTTAGGCACACATCACTTGATCTTTTAAAATTAAACAATCCTCAACCTCGGTAACTATTTGTCTTGACTCCATTATTAGCAATTTTCTATTCTTAAACTAAATTGATTTGTTCTGATTTAGTGATCATGGGCACAATTACATTTCGCTTGTATTTACTTTAGCACCGTCTTTCCAGTTGATATTATTGACTACAATATATTCCATGGTTTGGAAAGATAACAATGTCTTTGAAATATTCATTAAAGAAAAACATATTTGTTTCACATTGTGCATGATATCATTCAAAGTAAAATAAAATCAACCAGATTCCCGTTGTGATTACATATATAGTGATTGCAAAAATAATGGTGATATGAATTACAATTTACTCTTCAAAAAGCAACAAAGTAACGGAATTTCGGAAGAATATGCGTTGAATACAAATGTTTTAATTGTGACTGAACAATGTTTGTTTTGACAGGATGTCCCGTTTTTC